>JBAHVR010000392.1:1262500-1277500 GCA_036898135.1 Oncomelania hupensis | reverse complement strand
CGCGGGGCCTTCAGATCCGCAAGCCAAAGCACTACCATTAGAACACCGTGCCTCTTTAATCTCATATCTCTGTAGTGTGAAATATTGGTTCGTGGAATATCGTGGGAGAGATAGTATTCTACAAAGTGTAAAATACGAGTGTTTCACCCTCTAGAAATGAGCATATCCCCCAAATGAAATTACAAAGCAGAATCGCACTCGCGACACTATTTTGATATAACTGCTATCGTGCGTCCATACTATATCCTTCCCTCTCCTTCTTCCCCCCCCCTCCCACATACACGCACTCCACAAACGCTTATAAAATAGTTGCACGGGTATTTGTTGTCGCGTTGAAAAGTGTGTGTTTTGCGTTTAACTCTAATTTCTGTCACGTATGACAAGATGTTATCGCTCTTATTAACAGTCAGTAATGCGTTTTAAATGACAAATCTTTAACTTTGCGACAAGGGTTTTCTCTTGTTTTGTTTTGTTTTTGCGTTATTTTCTGTTAATTAATTAATTGATTATTTTCCTTTTGTTCTCAATTTTTGTGTCACACTAACGTAAAAATATGTCACAAGGGACATCATCTTACAGCGGTAGTATATCTTTCAATGGGTAGTGGGGTGGCCTCGTGGCGCAGTGGATAAGTCGCCGGTTTCCTATGCCGAAGGTCGCGGGTTCGATTCCCGCAAGGGGCGAACGTATGTGACTTAGGTACGAGACTATTGAGGTCACCGAGGGTTTTCTCCGGGCACTCCGGTTTCCTCCCTCCCTTCAATAATGGTACAAGATGCAGTCAATATAAAAATTCCAAAAATAAAAAATTCCATTTTCTTCCGTCTTCTAATAGCGATCTCCCTGCCTTTACACCACCTGTTTGAGTGATGTATGTGTATGTGGTGTGTGAGAGGGTAAATGAGACAGGTGAGCGTGTATGTTGGTATAGATCGCCGCGCTTTGAGCCTTGGGGAAAAGCGCGTACATAGCATCCTGTATTATTATTATTATTGTTATAGTGTCAACAGAATTACCCCCGACAGCACCGCCTTTCGTATAGTGACGATAGCTGTGGACATTTGTTGCGCGAATTGTAATACACTTCTGTGGACCGCGCGGGACGATTCAAGTGGAAGAGCGCCGCTGCGATCATTTTCAAGCGAAATATTGTCTCTATGGCGTTATTTCTTAATAACTCTATGTAATGTTATACCACAAACGTATGCCCAGTCACAGTAGGCCTACTCCATTCACGATACTGGGCGTCGAAAAGTTCCTACACTCAGTATGGCGGAATCCATCTGGTTAGGGAGACAGAAAGGTCCATTCTTAGTACTGATTTAGTTACTGTCCAATTTCCCTTCCTCGGCTATGTTCGTTTGGCATAGTTTACCCGCTTTACTTCCCCGTTTTTAAGACACCGTGTGTTCTTTCTCCCAGGTCTCCAATGAAACGAAAAGTTAAGGTTCTTCCCTATCTTAAACTCCACTCCACCCCTCCCACACACGCGGAAGCACACACACTGGCACACACACACACAATGTATTTAAGATAACATCTCTCGCAAAAAATAATATTGTGGAGATGAGCCATTTACTGTTAGTGCAGACGACTTTTTGCACGCCAGGACACGACGTTTAGATTCAAATTTAGCTAATATTAGACACAAGCAACGTAAACAAAATAGTCATCTCTTAGCACGAATGAGACGTGTTATGAGGTTTTTTTTCCGCAAAATTTGACTTAAACCTCATACTTTAGCAAATTTGCTGTCTTCTCCATACTTTAATCTTATTGTCAGTGAGCGTAAGAATAGCCAGGTGCCCAGAAGCAACACGTCAGTGTTGTGATCTGCTTTCGGAAGAAAAGCTGTTTTTTTTTTAAAAGCCAATACAACGCCCAGAAGGAATGTCTATAAATCTGCCCCCACTCTCAACCTACACCCCAAACTCATGGCGTAAAACAGTTGACAGATTTGTTTGATTTTGTCTGATGGAAGCACGTTGTGGAAAAGGATGGTCAGGGTAAGGGTTGGGTGAGAACTATTCCACTCACACTGGGTTCCATAGCATTTTGGGGTCTACGTTTTCAGACAGCAGCTTGT
This sequence comes from Oncomelania hupensis, assembly GCA_036898135.1. Taxonomy (NCBI): domain Eukaryota; kingdom Metazoa; phylum Mollusca; class Gastropoda; order Littorinimorpha; family Pomatiopsidae; genus Oncomelania; species Oncomelania hupensis. The sequence goes on along the minus strand of JBAHVR010000392.1, from coordinate 1,275,414 downwards.
AGTGTTATGTCCTGATGACCGCCTCTCTGACACTCCGTATGCCACACCATGTCAACAAGGAAGAAAACCTACTATGGAAAGGCAACTCGATTCTTTGGGAAACTCGATAGCTCAGCGAGATGTTTTCCCACGCCCTCGTCTCCTTCTTCTGTGGGGCCTCCTCGTGGTCCTTCCTCTCCGACTTTTGCCTTGAAGTTTGAACTCGCCCTAGGTAGAAGAAGAAGAAGCATCAAAAGAAGGGTGGTTGTAAGCCAGAGGCCGCGTTTTCGCAAACACAAACCCACACGCGCAAACACAAAAACAGAAGAAAATCAAAACAAGCAAACAACAACCTGGTTTGTTTGTTTTTGGGTGGAAGTATTGGGAGTGCTGTCGTTTTGCTAAACTTTTAGATCTATAGTGATTATTTTAGCATTGTGCTTTTCAACGGAGACGATTCCCAAAAGCATACTTTTCATAATTAAAAAGTAGTCATTGATGTGAATAAACAATTTAATATTTAGACTTCTAACGATGATTGATCCTTATCAAGATGTGGGGTGGCCTCGTGGCGCAGTGGATAAGTCGCCGGTTTCCATTGCCGAAGGTCGCGGGTTCGATTCCCGCAAGGGGCGAACGTATGTGACTTAGGTACGAGACTATTGAGGTCGCCGAGGGTTTTTCCCGGGCACTCCGGTTTCCTCCCTTCCTTCAATAATGGTACTGGACGCAGACAATATAAAATTTCAAAAACACAAATCCGATTTTCTTTCCGTCTTCTAATAGCGATCTCCCTGCCTTTACACCACCTGTTTGAGTGATGGATGTGTATTTGTTGTGTGTGTGTGTGTGAGGGTGGATGAGACAGGTGAGCGTGTATGTTGGTACAGATCGCCGCGCTTTGAGCCTGATTGATTTGGGGAAAGGCGCGTATATAGCATCCAGTATTATTATATTATTATTAAGATGTGGCATTTTTTGTGGACCCAATCGAGGCACGTTTCGACAGAAAGGTATTTCGTTTCAGGTTTTGAATTTTTGAAATGAATAAGTTGGTCAAGCCAAAACAATTACTGATAATCCTCTTATTTGCTTAAATGAAGTTGGCCCCGTTGTGTCGCATTGAAGTTTTTATGTCGGTTTTTGCCAAAACGGGCGCACACTATTTCGTTGTTAGCAATAGAACTAACGTCTACATAGCACAGAGAAAATAAGTGGAAGGGCTGAGTGGAAGTGAGACGTTGACTCTGGGATTCCAGTGTTGGTACAGAACGTCCACAAGTGTACCCTGGGACGGTACACAATGATCCAGTCCATACAACGTAGCTGGGGCTAACACGACCTGTTCTCTCCGTATGCAGGAACTAGGGAATAGGCCTCGTAAGTCTCAGATATGCGATATGCAAGTGTACGGTGGTACGTACACAGTGATTCAGCCAAGGTCTGCAACTTGGAGAGAGAGAGAGAGAGAGAGAGAGAGACAAGAAAAGGAACTGCAGCATCAACAACAACATAACAAGCAACAGGACGAACGAAGAGGAAGATCAGAAATTGAAACAAATTCTTCGTTTTATTGGGCCAATTTGAAGTGGCTTATGTAACAAATGCATTGCGAGTTCAGAAATCGGGAAATTAAAGACGCTTCAGATGCTGCAGACACGAAATCGTGTGGCTGTTATTTCACAACAAGAAGACGAGCAGCAGGAAAGCCAGCGCAAAATTAAGACAATAAAGCCTGGAGTCTTGGCTAACTTGGGAACACAGGACAAGTGAAACGATCAAACAGTGAACGATTAAAAGGGGGAAAAGGAGTTCAAGAACTCAATTTCTGTATTGTGTGCTGAGTTTTATTCTCTACATTTCTGTCACTTGTAGTGAGTTTAAAGTCCTGTTTTCTTATATTCTCCACTTTAAGACTTTGCTTCTAGACGTTAACAATGGAATATTTAAAATAAAAATTAAGGAAGAATTAGAGAAAGGTTTGTTACTTTAATTTAATTTAAAGGATTAAGGTTCTACTCTGAGCTTCCAAGACACGCCGGATGGCTTTGTCCAGGCCGTGATCTCTCGTATTCTAATTGTCACCATATGCGACTTGCATAGTAGTTCCGCACAGCGTTTTCTTGCAAAAGTCTTTTTTTGGGGAGGGGAGAGGGGGGGGGGGGCGGCATGTGTCCTTATACACCAAGGTCACTAATACCAGTACACAGTGTTTGTGGCCTGTCTTATTGGCAGCCGTCGTGTTTTCTTGTAGTACGACTTGAAAGAAGATTCGCTTGCAGTCGTATTCACTGTGACAAATGAGCTGACCGACGAAGTTGATGGCCCACGAAATGAGGGAATTGGATTCTGGACCGCCGCCTCGCGGTCTCGCGACATCATTGATACCTCATTGTGTGCCTCCGGGCGGAAGGAACAATTCCATAATTTTCATTCTGCAGCGCTTGGATGACCATTTTGGGGGAGAAACACCGGCGCTATGAAATTTTTTATAATCTTATGTGTTATTGCTAGAGGTGTTTTAGGAACCTGCGAAGCGCCTATATTTGAATTTTAAACGACAAATTTGGATTTAGTTATTTGTTGTTGGTTTTTTGATCATATGCATTTGCACATATATTACAATTTATCAATAAATAACGGAACAATAAGGCATGTTAAAATGTGTCCAGATCAAAATTGCGAGAGAACGTTTTCTTTCAAAAATTATAATACCTAATTCACTTTACATATGACTTTTAATTTGCTTCTATATTCATCCATTTGTGTGTTGTAATATTTGCGACATTTGGCTAAGAACGTCGTATCCGAACGTTCCAAAGTCGCCTCCTGATAGCATTAAATGGCTCAATCACCCTTAGAATACAGGCACAAGCAAATTACAATAAACGCAGCGGAACGTGACTAACGAACTACAGCTGCGGATTAGCCTGCGGGATAAATGCTGTGCCTGTAGTCTAAATTCACGCTCAATGACTGCTATAGAGACCACTCCGTTAACGAAACTCGTGACATTGTCAGGGGTGCTCAATGACTTTAAGGTGCTTACACTTCCATCGGCGAGCTTTCACCTCAGTTATGTAGTTTAATTCTTCTATGATCATCCATCCTATCCTAACCTATCCTATCCCATATGTCAAAGGTCGTTGGGGCACCACAGATGATCGTTTAACCAGCGTACGCCATCTTTCTCTGTTCTCAGCAACCCTCATGGCTTCGTTCAGTGTCAAACCAGTCCATTCTCGAATGTTGTCCTCCCACCTCCTTTTCTGTCTTCTTATTCCCCTGCCTCATTGCACCGTGCTTTGCAGGATGGTTTTTGCAAGACCTGATGCTCTGGTGACATGGCCATATCACCTGAGTTTCGTCCCTTCACCACTGTGAGCATGTCATCGTGTTATCCAATGGCTTGTGTGATTGTCTGTCGGACTTCGTTGTTGGTGATGTGCTGGGTTTAGGAAATGCCCAGAAGTCTTCTGTAGCACCTCATCTCTCCATGCCTTGTATTCTTCGCTGTACATCTGCCGCGAGGGTCCATGCACCGCAAGCGCACAGGAAGACCGAGATGACAAGGGAGCGCAGCAGCCTTAAGCAGCCTTACCTTGGAATGTAGACTGATGGTCTTGTCTTTTCAAATGGGCTTCAACCTTGTCAGAGCAGCAGTTGTTTGTGCTATCATGGAGAGGACTCCCTGTCAGGTGCAATTGTCAGATACAATGGCTCCTAAATATTTGAAGCTATGCACTGTGTTGAGGGATTGGCCTTAAACTCTGATGTCCATGTTGATGCCATGGTGTTGTTGGTCATCATTTTGGTCTTTTCGGCACTTATTTCCACTCATAGGTTCTGGAGGTGGTGTTAAGCCTCTGTACCAGCTGTTCAAGTTCTTGTTCCTCTCCAGCCAATCGATCAATGTCATCCGCAAAAAGGAGGTTGGAGATTGCTCTACCCCCTATGCTGACTGTGCCTTCGTGATCTGCAAGGGCATGTGACATGATGCGCACTAGGAAGGTGTTGAGGAGTGTTGGAGAGAGTAAGCATCCTTGACGCACACCGATTGTTGCTCTCTCTCTCTCTCTCTCTCTCTCTCTCTCTCTCTCTCTCTCTCTGTCTCTCTGTCTCTCTCTCTCTCTCTCTCTCTCTCTCTCTCTCTCTCTCTCTCTCTCTCTCTCTCTCTCTCTCTCTTTCTGATCATACTGTATTGTAAAAATGTGGGGGGAAAAACACCCTCAGACTCGCTTTAAGTCACTTTCACAATCCAGGCATGCACAATGAGCTGTCGATAGGCTAATAAGATGATCACGCTGTACAGGACAACAACATCAAAGTAGACAATGGAAGTGTCACAATGGCCCTTCGCTTGATTGTGCGCGCGGATTTGCAGCAAGCATATGTCCTGAGGGCAGGTTCGATCTGTTGACTTAAGTTTGCTACCTATAACCTGTACGTGAACTGGAAATCGACCAGTTTCAGACCAGGCTTCATCGTTCTTCATCTCACAGGCTGGACTGACAAGGTGAGAGAAAACCTGCGACCGAAAAGAAGAAGAAGATGAAGATAATTTAAAAAAAAAGAAACCCACGAAGAAGAATGTGTAGTTTTGCAGTTTTATGCAGCTGAGTTTAAGTTAAATTTACAAGCACGGTCATATTGGGATTGTACAGGTGAATAACTTTGTGATGACTACTCTGGTGACGACGATATGGTTTTTATTGCCATTGTAGTGCCAGAAACCCCTCCAACTTTCTCTCCTGAACTACCTTCTCCTAAATTGGTTCCAGCTTTGCAAAACGAAAGCGATAAAATTGCCACTGTGGGAGAGAGCCTTATTTGCTTGAAGTCTTAGGAACCTGTGAACTCTATCTCCTCTGACCATTCGCATTGTGCACGGCCAAGGCGATATTATTACCATTTTGGGGGCGATTATTATTTGCTCGATATTGCTCCGTTTAGGCAGCAGTCATCCTGCGTTTCATGTGTTCGTATAGTTAGTTACACAAAGCCTTATGCAATATGTTGGCTTTCTCATGAAATGCAAATATTCACTACTTTCCGGCACCTCTCATAAAAACTCGTGGGTATCGCCATTATAAATTAAAACGAGGTTATATGAAACCAAGTTCCGGTTTGGCTTGTTTTGCTTTTATCAAAGCTTGATGCGTGACTTTTAAATATGGCAAATTGCCGAAAACGACGATTGTTAGAGCCAGAAAACGAGTGGGATAAGTATAAAAACGGTGGAGGAAGTACATGCTCAGTGAAAGAATGCAAAAATCAATCGTAGAGGCCTGTATTTGTGGCGACTTCGGAGGTGCGTCGATCATCGACAGAAAGTGAAACAGGACCTGAAAACTCTTGTAGTTTTCCATAGCTTCGCCGTCGCAACCTTCACAAAACACGAAGTAACTGACTATGTTAAGCTAGTGTTGTGGCCAAGTGGGCTAAGGCGGGACTAACTTGCCTTGTCCACAAGCCAGAAACCAATGGCGCCTGACAGGTGTGGGTTCGAGCCAGTACCTGGGCGTTATGTTTTTCCGAATATTTTTCAAAAATTCACAAATAATGTTAGGTAGGTAGGGTTTAGGCGCGCCACTGGCGATAGAAAGGGATAATAAACTGCAGCAAAAAAAATAAAAATATGTGAGGGTACGATACTGGTGGCCAGTGACACATGTTATTATTCTTGAATATTTGGAAATAACTCACTAAAACACGCGGAGAAAAAAAAACGGAAGTATTTTTCATAGAGGGGATTCCCGTTGGTGCATAGGATAGCAGAAAAGTGTGAATAGTTGCACCAGTAGCTGGTACTTTAGCCTACACCACGCACACAAACGAGAGCGCGCACACACGCACGAACACACCCACCCACACACACACACACACACACACACACACACACAGAGGCGTCCTCACTCAATGCTAACATCACACGTGCAGCTCCTTGGCAATTCCGCTGTATGCTGAATCCTGAGCTAATTAAAAACTCTGCATCTGTTTTACTACACATGTAATTTTCTGCGAGCACATTAATTAAGTAGGCGCACATGATTTATTTTTTTTAAATAACAGTTTCAGCGTACTCTATTATGACCAACTATTGCCCCGAGTTAAAACTTATAAGAATATCGGCGCTTATTTCGCGAGCGAATAAATTGTAGTATACAACACATGCACCCTATTTCATTGCTGCTGCCTCATAAGTATAGATTAAAAAAAACTGTAAATAATGTTATTGTGTTTGGCGATGCGAACGTTAATTTCCATCAGATAGCATTGTTTTGTCTTGAAAATCCGAATGGCTTCAGATACCAACCATTTTTGCAAAGTGTCCGAAGCTCTATCGGAATGGCAATACGATTTAAAAAGGAATAAGTCAATATGGCGAGGTTGCATCTGAAAAAGAGAGAATGTGGAGAAAATTGTAAGGTTGTCCAAGAGAAACGGCCCTGAAAGGGGAAACTTATTCATGCGTTGTGAGATAACAGTGAATATGACAAGTCCAACGATGCCGTGTTTTGGTTTTGCCCAAGAGTGAGAAGGAAGCAGGAAGAAAAATAGAATGAAGATGAAGAGGAGGAGGAAGAAGAAGACGAAGAAGAAGAAGCGAATATGACAATTCCAATGGTGCCGTGTTATGCTTGCTTTTTTGCCCTATGAGTGAAAAGGAAATAGACGAAGAAAAAAAAAATAGAAGCAGCAGCGAATATGACTGTTCCAATGATGCCGTGTTTTGCTTTTCCAAAGAGGGGAAAAGGAGAAGAGATAGCAGGGCTGGAACACTTGTTGCTGATGCAGTGATGGGGAGAGAAAAAGGTTCATTGCTTGGACAGGGTCAGATTCTATCACATCTTGGGAGAGATACGCTGCCTAACAAGACGCGTAGCATAACATTGTGGCTCGCGAGATTGCATATGTATGAGGTTATGAGGGAATGTATTCATACTTCAATGTTGGTCTCTTATGTGCATTAGACTAGCGTTGCTAGAAAAAAAAGATGATTAATGTCTCTGGGATAGGCATTATGCCGGAAGGCTCTGATATAGTCCAGGGTGAGAGCGCATTTTGCAACTATATTCCAATAAAAACTGCCCAGGCATGCCAATCCTTGTGATAGGTAGGTATATGCCTGAAACCTCCGACGCAACCTTTTAGGAGGGTGTAGCTGTGCAACTATTTTCAAATAATTACTAGCACTGCACATGTTTTGAGTTGAAAGGTAGCGTGTCCATTTAATTATAGTATACATGTTCTGAGAAGTCGTTTAAATGCGCCATACCGCTTATAAGATTCCCACAAATCACAAACAACATTGCACACAATTGAGATCGACGCTTTTTCAAGTTAGAAGTTTTAATATGGCACAGAGTGCATTTTGCATTTATATTCCAATAAAAACTACAGGCGTACTAATGTAAAAGTAACGCGATGTCGAATGGAGGGTGTGTGAACACTGCATGGTTAGAATTTAGCAATATTTGTGTTTGTTTGTGTGTTGACTATCAACTATATATTTGCCCTTTTGTACAGTTCATCTGTTTTATGACTTTAATCTTCTTATCCTTTTATTGTGATTTTGCTGTCAACTTGTTCACTATGTTTTATGTGTACTTGTATGTGTGGTGCTACAGCGTTGGCCAAGTGCATTCCTTGTGTATTATTCACTTGGCAATAAATTATCTTGTATCTTTTATCTATATTCCTGTGTAAGGAGAAAGAAGAGGTGGGAGGGGGGGGAAGGGATACGAAGTCTAAGAAAAGAAACGGGGACAAAGATGGTGGGGGGAAAAATTGTCCTAAGACCAAACCCCAACGTAGTAAAAAGGGAAAGAGAAGGGGAAGAAGGGTAATGAGCAAAGAAGAAGTGATAGAGGACGAAGAAGAAAGATAGAGAAGGAGGGAGAGGGGGAAAACCACGGAAGGGAAAAATGCAATATTATCGTGTACGATTTGACTCGTCGCGCTTCAATTCACATTGCAAAGTTCATGGCCTCCAGTGTTTTCTTTCCGTCATTTGGTGCCTTTAAAAAAAATCTTCCTTCTTTCCTTCACTATTCTGTCTTTTTCTTTGTTTCTTACTCACTTTCTTTCTTTGTTTCCTCTCAGCTGCTTTCGTTCTATAGTTCGTAATAATGCCTGAATGTTTTTATAAATAAATGAATGAAAAAATTTATACAAATAAACAAAAAAACAAATCAATAAATAGTTTTAAAAAAGTATATTTTTGTTTTAATTGTCTTCTTCCTGTAATTCTTTCATTTTCTTTTTCCATTTTCCATCTTTCTTTTTGTGCAGCTTTTGGTCTTATTTTGTTCTTTCTGATTATATATATATATATATATATATATATATATATATATATATATATATATATATATATATATATATATATATATATATATATATATATATATATAAACATATATCTATAGATATATAGATATATATATATATATATAATGTTTTTTAATTTGCTCTAGATTTTTTTTTGGTTTACTTAAAGTACAATGTTTTACGTCTGTCCTTAAAAATAAGCAGTGATCGTCCTAGGGATTTCCAAAACCGGTACGACGTCACAGTAAACAAACCCACTCGAACGCAAACCGGTAGGCCAGTCACGGAAACCGCTATGACCCATAGCAAAGCTTAATAATGCGTCACTATTTTATATTTAAGTAGATGGCGACTCTGTTAATGCACTTTCTGTTACATTAGAAACATCTTCGTCTTCACATAAACTTCTTTTATCGCCCCTCTCCCCCTAGCAAAAAATGAAAAAAGACATTTTTGCTTCTTCATTATTACTAGCCTATCTGCCACTGTCGCAATACATACTGACAAGCACGAGGGAAGAAAAAATCGAAAAGTGCGCGAGTTTAATTTATCCGTATTCACGATAGCCTTGCGCCCGCCAATGTTATATCATTCTGTATTAATTACCTCAAATAATATGGCAAGGCTACTGAACGCATTCGCAGGCCTCTCATCTACACTCCCTAAACACATAATCAGCGTGGCTGGCTGGCTGGCTGGCTGGCTGATTGTCTCTCTCTCTCTCTCTCTCTCTCTCTCTCTCTCTCTCTCTTCATTTCTCTTGTTTTTCTTTCGCTTTTTCTTTATTTTTGAAACCAGTCAAACAAAATAAGAACCGGTAGGCTCTACCGGCTACTGATTTTTCAACCGGTATTTTTATTCTCAAACCGGTAAAATACCGGTAATTTCCGGTTAAATCCATCCCTGATAAGTTATGGTTGCGTTTATTCTTCTCTGATGATGTCCCTTGCAATATCAGTATATATAATATAAAGTTTCCTTCTTTTTGTTTTCTTTCGACCAGTTCGTTATACCGCACTACCACCATCTTTTCTCTGCCTCTGTCTGTCAGTTTGTCTCCTCTCTTTCTCTCTCTTTGTCGCTCTCTGACCCTTTGGGGTCATGAGCAATCTTGTCACTGTAGATTGTTCTAACCTATAAAGGGAACAGTGAAAGCCCCAGTTGAAAACCTGTCTTGCCTTTGTAGGCATGACTAATTCACTGCGGCAACAGTTCCCCCCGTTGGAGTGCCGGGGGTTTCAGTATAAATAGTATCCCCACTTTCTGGAAATTTAGTGCTTTAAATTCCCACTGTCGCTGTCTTCATCATTTGCTCTTTCCCATTCCTGATCTGTTCTATCACTCTGCTATACTTTCTTCTTCTTCGCTAGATCAATGACCTACCTTTTTTCTTGAAATCTCTTCCTGGACAAGACTCCTTGTTTGTGTATGAGGTCTGTTGGATCAGCTTGGGAGTGTTGGACGCTTTCACTAGGGCTTCCTATGATTGTATTATTTCGCGCTATAGGCATTTTATATGTATGTGTTTTGTTGATGATTTATAATTGTCACGTGGGGTTTATGGGCTCTGCACAATGGAATTATGGACCCTCACGTTTATTCGGTGGGAACTGCTAGTAAGTCACCCTATGAATTACTTTAATAAATTTATTTGTTTAGCTCGTTCTGTGTTAAGGTTGGGGTACAGAAATAGATAGAAAAATGGTAAGAGATTACTGTCACACTAGCTTTCACACGGCTATGAATCATAGGTAGACCAGCCACTTGATAACAGTTAAAATCACACATTTATTTCTTCTACTCTATACAAGATTCTCTAAGTACTAATCTAACTTAAAAAGTCTCTTTCAATGCTAATAGTTCGATCGCTGATAGTCTAGGCAGCTGTTATATCTTCCTTGGGCACTTTGCTATAATATTTCATGTAGATTTGGACTACTGTGGTCCGATTTACAGTTTCTGAAGAGTTGGACTACTGTGGTCCTGTTATGATCAGTTTAAGTGCACCTTCGCCTTATGCACTTAACTCATGTGTGGGGTGTTCGAAGTCCTTCTGTGAGGTAGCTGTGTCGTTGTGTAGTTGGGTTCCCTTGCCACGCTGTGGGGTCTGACAGGGAGTCTTTCAAGGCAGCTCTTTCCGTCTTGTGCGGTAGAGGATACTCCGCCAACTAGTCGTTTCTGTGGAGTGGTGCGCCCAGGATAGCTCGGGGTAGCTCGGGATAGCTCGCCTGCTCGTCTGTAATATAAGAGACGAAATTCTGCACAACCCTGAATAATCGGTTTGTGCAGAGCGTCTCACTGAAAGCCAAGTAGCCCTCAGTGATAGCTCCACATCTCTATACATAAGCGACGAACATTCTGCTACTTCCGGGTTCCACTGGAATCTCACTCTAAATTCCTATACATACATAAATATAAATCGTGTCTAACTATACACATACAGAATTAATAATAATATAAACATTCACGGGTACAGCCACTGGTCTGCAAACATACATATAAGTTAAACAACAGTGGTTCCATACAGCATACAACATGGCGGCGCAACCGGTCGTGTTTCACCACGTGTTCGGCTCGTCCACATGGTCACGCAAATTCGGATTAATAATTCACATTTATGCATAGCAAATTCTTCAAACATAATTTCAACAATAATATAAATATATCACGATGAAACAGAAGGGTGTTCATTTACCTGTTTGACAAGTTCAGGCCCGTAGTGACTTGATAGAATTCTAAGATTCTTCAGTCCTGCTTCCTGGTCTATGTGTGAAGAGATTTCTCTGCCAGCTTTCTAGCTGTTAACACTTCGGTGTATTACTCCCAACTGACCAAAGATAAGCTAGGTTTGGACCCAGTCAAACTGGCTCGAACCGCTTTGCGTAAGCTCCCATTGGTTAAAATGTTTACGACTCTCGTAATTACGATGATGTCATGGCCTCAGCCAGCGTCAACTATCACTGTGTGTATGATCGGCAGTATGCTACCGCTACGCTTGATTACTTTCATCGTCTGCTCCTAACTTTGAAATTCTAATATTATATATACTAACCAAGCTAAAATAAGCAGAGTTAATACTAGCCAGTTCGTGACAATAATGATGGTTGTATTCTATTTTGTTTTTGTAACCGGGGTGTTCGCGTAGTTGAGGTCAACCCTCAGCCGTCCCCCGCGTGGGATGTCTTTATTGTAAAGTGACTGGCCGGTGGAGGGCATTCAATTTTCCCACTAGGATTGTTTCGGCAGATCTTTTATGCGGATCGGGGGTTGTCCGGTCCTGATTTGGCTCGGAAGAGTCCGCTGGACCTAAAGCAACAATCAATCAATCAATGTCGCTCTCTGTCTCTTTCACTCTCTGTCTCTGTTTCTCTGTCTCTATGCCTCTGTTTCTCTGTCTCGATCTCTGTCTCTCTCATTCCGTCTTTCTGTCTCTCTCTGTCACTGTCTGTTTGTCTGGCTGCCTCTCTCTCTCTCTCTTAACAATAATTATAGCTCTTATATAAGGAAATTGTTACATTTTGTGGGTACTGCGACGTATTTCATGGCGGAAAAGTTTTCTCATTAAGTTTGACTTCAAATCTCTCTCTCTCTCTCTCTCTCTCTCTCTCTCTCTCTCTCTCTCTCTCTCTCTCTCTCTCTCTCTCTCTCTCTCTCTCTCTCTCTTTCTTTCTTTTTTTTAAATCAAGCCCGAATTTACAACGCTGATTCAAACAAAATTTATTTGAAATTTCCGTCTGCGATCATCGATGAAGATGTTCCTATATTTGAGTAGCAGTTGTCTGAAGAAGAACAAATAAAATAAATACAAATTTAAAAAAAAGGAAGAGAAACAAAACTCGTGTCATTTCCGCCACAGCTCACGTTTATTGGACGGGTTCAAGTCTAGAACAGGAAGAAAGTCGAATTTCTTCTTCTTCTTCTTCTTCTTCTTCTTCTTCTTCTTCTTCTTCTTCTTCTTCTTCTTCTTCTTCTTCTTCTTCTTCTTCTTCTTGTGACACAAGGTTATTAATGGATTTTGTGGAAGGATTCGGTCGAAATGACAATTTAAAATTGTCATTCTTTGTGTAGTTTGGACTTTGGTTTTTATTTGCTATTTCGAACGTTGTAATTCGTCCAAAATCCGGACATAATGCAACGTTTTTATCCTTCATGCTCTCCCAATGAAAAGTTGTGTGTGTGTGTGTGTGTGTGTGTGTGTGTGGGTGTGTGTGTGTATGTATATACATATATGTGTGGGTTCGTTTATCTGCGTCTGTGCGTGTGCGAGAGAGAGTGTGTGTCTGTGTTTATCTGTCTGTGTGTTTCGATATGTCGCAGTTTGTTTTCCAGAATCTTCCATCTCTGTCCTTGTCCTTTCCCGTTTCTTGTTTTTCCTTTGCTTGGTGTGTTGACTCAGCTTTTTTTTTTTTAACGTTTCCTTTAAAATTCTGTGATTTGTGTTATTGCAATTTCAACCGTCGCAAGACATTTAAGTTCGTGGCGCTTAGCAAATGCAGTTTGAGGTGTGTTTTTTAAAACCTTTTTTTTTTTTATTTCGTCACGCATATCGCATCTATATTTTCAGATTGTATTTCTGTGTTAGTTGTCTATCTATCTATCTA
>JBAHVR010000392.1:1247500-1260000 GCA_036898135.1 Oncomelania hupensis | reverse complement strand
TGGGGGGGGGGAGGAGGGAAGAACACGGTGTGCCTTTTGAGAGGGTTTAAATCCAAAAAGATGTGTGTGTGTGCGTGCGAGAGAGGAGAGGGAGGAGGGAGAGAGTGAGTGTGTGATAGTGGGTGTGGGTGTGTGGATTCCCCTTCCCTTCCCCCCCCCTCCCACCGACCCTGCCAAGCTTCATTATTATGTTTTGTCCACCATGACAAAGTTGTGGGAATGTCGTCACCTTGAGCCGGATTTTTTTCGCGCACTTGGCTGTTTAGCTGTCATTTTTGGTACACACGACTACACTAAGCTGCTGTTTGATTCTCGGTTCTTTTTGGGAGCCCTGAATATTTGCGCTATGCTAGAACTCAGTTTTGATTGACAGAAAAGCGATAGGACATGAATCAGTCCTCTCCCTCCCCCCCCCCTCTCACGCACACCTTCCTCCCCCCCCTCCCCACACACACTCATAACATGCGCAATGAAAAGGGACTGTTCATATAACGGATTGTGAGTGACCGTGAAAGTAGGCACTTTTTCGTTAACGCTAGGGACCTTTAGTTCGACCAGCGAATCTTGGTTCGCAGTGATCCCTTCCGTTTCCGGATATATGCAATCGGGAAATCCTTGCATTTCTTCGCGATTGCGGTTCTGAAGCGGTAGCGTCTTTAGTTTCAGAAATGTTGTTCGTCCTTATCCATGGGAGGTAAATACCCTCAAAACTCTCTAATGTGCGGAGATTGGTTTCGTCGAAAACGCACGAATGTTTAGATTGGGTCCATCACGGGCTAATAAAACAGACACTTTTACCAACGAAAGTTTATTTGAAGTTTAGGACAGGGCATTTGCACTTTCTTCTCTTTTTTAAAACGCAAATTAGAGAGCTTCTATGACCACAACTTGTGTTCATTGCCTATGCTAGCCTACTAACAAGCCCGTTTAAGCCTTTGAGCCTAGTAGTATAGGGCTCACCCAAACCAAGGGCTGTTCGTGCACATTCATAAGAATACACCAGAAAAACGATTTTATATCTTTACCATACCCATAGGAGACACATGAAACCTAGACATAATGCAAAACTTGTATTGAAAATCCACAAACTCCTCCGCCAAAAGCAAAAGCAGCCCAAAAGCAGCACCCTTTTTTAAGAGCAAAGTACATGTATTTTAATGAATCAACAACAACGAATAGAGAGAGAATACAGTCAAAGCATTTATTTAAGCTTACGTTTATAGCAATTGACCCGATATATGCCAAAAAAATAAATACCAGAAACTTACATGAGAGTCACGATTTGTCAAAATGATAACAATTCCGCATTTTTACTCAGCAAAGTTTTCTGCGTAATGCAAATGAGGAGGTCGAGGCCTTCCGGAAGCGCAAAAGTTATGACGTAGACGGGGGTTTTTCCCCCACGAAAACGAACTACGAACTAAATTTCTGTGCTTCCTAAAGCTCTCCATTTGCAATGTTTTCTTAATAATATGCTTTGTTAACTGCTTATGCCATGCATCATAACCCACTCTCAACTCCATTTTCTCATTCTATATATTATCTGTCTTCCTCGGGTTGTTGTGTTGAAGTCTTTAAAATAGTAGCAACCTATTTCAGCAAATGAATCAACAAACGGGATGATGTAAACCGCGCTGTCCATTCTTGACTGTCCCAATCAGCGCGCGCGTGTGTGTATGGTGGCGCGCGCGAGTGTGTGCATTAGATTTCGTGATTAAAGCTTATATGTCCATTTTTGATACTTGAAATATCCATTGCGATTGGGCCAAATGTTTCAGCTGTGTATGGAAGATTTTTTTTATTTGAAGCCTTAAAAGGTGTCGTGTGGAGTTTGTACGTGTGTGTGATTGTCTACCATTCTCGGAGCAATTTCCATAATAATTATGCAATTTTTGTTGTCATTTGGCTGAATAAATTCTGTATTCTGATTGCAGCTGTTCAACCCATGAAGAAGATAACAAAATCTCTCTCTCGCTCTCTCTCTCTCTCTCTCTTCGCTTCTCTCCTCGTTCGTTTTCCTAACTTATTTGAGCTCCCCACCACAATGCCTTCTAGTTCAAACCGCGTAGTAAGGAAATTGTTAATGCATCGAGCGTGAAGGATGGAGGGCGTAATTAACCCAACTACATACAACATTGCGAATGTGGTCGCTTAGGGCGACAGGTCGAATAACGTGGACTCCCAAACACCGTCATCACTCAAAACTCACTCTTTTTTTTTGCAATTAAAATTAACTTATTTTTAAGCACCCGGACCGCACCACACCCTCACCTCCTGGAGCTAACACTCTCTCTCTCTCTCTCTCTCTCTCTCTCGCTCTCTCTCCCTCCTAACCCCCCTCTTCCTGGATACCCGTCCTCCGCCCTCAATTCTGAGTCTTGCCTGTAATAAATTGCACTTGTAAGAATTCAATCGTTAGTGCTCCTCCTCGCCCAAGCTCTTTCATCACCCCCCACCCTCGATCAATCTAACCCCTCCTCCTTAAGGATACTCTACTCCTAACCCTTCGCCTTGATCTATCTCCCTTATCGCGCCCTCTCCCCCCCCCTACCTCCACCCTCCCCTTCCCCCCCCACCATTTTTTGCAAGGAAATAATGCACTTGTAACAATGGACGCGAGTCCCAACTGAACGAATTGATTTTGTTGTGCTGCATATTGCTAAAGGTGGTGGGAAGAAGCGAGAGGTGTGACGAGAAGGAGAGGGAGAGGGATGGTGGGGGAAAGGGGTGGGGTGGGGGTAGGGGTGCTACTTTCACGGTAGACGACAACAGAGCTTTGATTTGTTACTGTTTTATGTTTAGTTACATTCTCTGAATCTTACTTTGCAGCCCGCTCGCTCTCTCTCTCTCTCTCTCTCTCTCTCTCCTCTCTCTCTCTCTCTCTCTCTCTCTCTCTCTCTCTTCAGATGTAATGAGCGGATGAGAAAATTTCAACATGGCCGCAGTTTCGAGAGTAGGCGCTCCGGATTGGTCGGTGACATTGATGAATGCACCTATCAAGATTTATGTCTTTCATTACGTTAGAGGTGATTGCATCTTATTTGCATATCAGAGAGCCAGCGCTCCGCGCCTCTCGCTCACTTTGACTTACAAATTAGAAGGCGGAAAGATTAATTCCAGAAATTGGAGGAATTTCTCTTCCGGCCTTCCTCTAACCTTTTGTGCCTTATCTTTCCGTAGAAGAACGAAATGCTTTTCGAGTTGAAACAATTGGATCGCAGTACCAAGGGGTGCAGAAGCGGGTTTTAAAAGGTTGCAGTATACCCTTTTTTTTTCTTTTGGCAATTATTTGTGAGTCTAGACAAAAGGATCTTAATGCTAACGGGTGCAGCAATGAGTTTTAAGTAGCTGCATGGCTCTTGACGTTTAGTTTTTCTGCAATTATTTTCTCGAGTTTAGAGAAAAGGATCGCCGTCCTGAAATGTAAATACTTCGTGAGTGAGTTTTGAATTGTTGCAATAACTATCATTTATCCCTTGCTCAATTCGTCGGAAGATCAACCGTGAAGTTTATTTTAGACCCTTTGCTGTTTCGACCATCTTTGCAACTTTAATGTTTTTTTCCGATGCATGGAAAAATTGGGTGGTATTGTTTCTGATCGGAGGAACCGTAGGAAGGAGTGGCAAGCCTATGAGGTCGACAGGTTGAGAGAAATATCTTAATGTTGTTTGAATTGGTGTGTGAACCTTCTTTTGTTTTTTGAAATTAGACAACGGCAGAATAAAAACAGTTTGTCCTTTTTTTTCTCCTTCAGTACGCACGTGTAATCGTGTTGTTTTGCTGTTTTGTGTCTCGATTAACAAGATTTTGAAGTAGGTTGCTGTGGAATGTGAAAATTTTTGTTTCTTGCTGGTCCGTGTGTCTGTGTGCGTCTGTGTAACTGTCTGTCTCTCGCTCTCTTTCTTCCTCCCTCCCTCCATTTTTCTTTCTTTTTCTCTCTCTCTCTCTCTCTCTCTCTCTCTCTCTCTCTCTCTCTCTCTCTCTCTCTCTCTCTCTCTCTCTCTCTCTCTCTCCCTCTCTCTCCCCCTCCCTCACTCCCTATTCCACCTTGTCTCGAAGACAGAAGAATAACAATAGTTCATCAGCATTGTTATTGTTGCTATAAATTATAATTGGCGTTTTGTAGAAAGTTTAAGGGCCCAAGGTATCAAGGGTTTATCAAACAAAATTTTGTTTTGGACAATATCAGTTTACTTAAGGAACTGCATTGAATCCCACATTCAAAGATGCTAATATAATGGGTAATCGTTGCTCTCAAACCGACCACTAAGCTTTGAATTTTAGGCGTCTATACTTCTTTGGTTTTGTCAACAACTTTGCCTACTAGATCTATACACACTTTTTGCAGGCAACGGCGCTGTTCTTAGAACCAACTTTGGTGCGGAATATAGGCACATCAACTAATGAATTTATCGGTTTATGTCAGAATCGTACATTTAGAAAAAGATATTTATTGGCCTAATCTTACTTTTTCCGTGAGAGCAACACTCACTGTGAATTTAAAAAGGATCCGTGATGCTGGAATGTGTGACCTTATAGCCGCTTTAATGCGTTTCGATCAGTTGAGTCAGATAATTAAAGGTTCAGTCCATCTTTTCAGCCCATCCGGTTCCTGTTTATAATCGTTTCAGTCGTCAACATTAAATTTATTGTGTTTTCCCCCTGTTCTGATCTCTCGTGTGTCTAAAACAAAACAAACAAATATTTTAGAGCTCATGCGTACCGTTAAGGTTTTGTTTACTGCGTTATAAAACAAAATGGTATCCTTATCTCCTGATTCTATATTAAAAGTATTGTGTAATAATGTGATTAATGTGATGTGGTTAAACGAACATCAGTGGTGTTCCTACGACCTCCGGGTTACGGGACAGGATAGGATAGGATAGTAATAATGTGACGTCTTTACTACTTTTACCGCTTGTTGTTGCTGCGGCTAAGAACCTTGGCGTTATCCTTGACTCTTCTCTCTCAATGACTAGCTTTGTCTCTGCAACCGCCCGGGCCTGCTACTTCCACCTCCGTCGAATCAGTCAGATCAGAAAATACCTCACCACTGAAGCTGCCACCAAACTTGCTGTCTCCCTCATCCTGTCTCGCATCGACTATTGCAACTCCCTTCTTTCCGGCCTTCCCCGCTCCACCATTCTCCCTCTCCAACGCGTTCAAAACAATACTGCCCGCCTCGTCCTCAGAAAGAAGAAATCTGACCACGTCACTCCCTTGCTCAAAGCCCTACACTGGCTTCCCATCTCCCAACGCATTCAATACAAGACCTTGTCTCTCTGCTACAAGTCCCTCAACAACTCCGCTCCTCTCTATCTCTCTGACTTACTTCACCCATACATTCCCTCTCGCTCTCTTCGCTCTGCCTCCGACCCTCTCCGCCTCCGCATTCCTCGCTCCAAACTCAGCACGTTCGGGTCCCGCTCCTTCTCTGTCTACGGCCCATCCATCTGGAATACTCTTCCACTCTCTCTCCGTCAGAAACCCTCTCCCACCTCCTTCCAGTCTGCCCTCAAAACTTACCTTTTCAAGCAGTTCTAACACTATGACCTCACTACGCACCCCATCGCCAGCTGTCTCTTGCATATAGTGTCTGGTCTGTTTGTGGTATGAGTATATTTGAGTGAATGTATTTTTTGCGTAATTGTTACATGTGTCATTGTCTAAAGCGTGCACATGCGTGCGTGAGTTGTGAGTGCGCGCTTAGAGTTATAATTATTATAAGATAAGCGCATTATAAATACAGTAATTATTATTATTATTACTATGCTACTACGACTACTATTGCTGCTGCTGCAGCTATTACTACTGCTATCCTTCTTCTTCTTCCTCATTCTCCTCTTCTTTCTTCTTCTTCTTCTTCCTCCACCTCTAAGAACAACAACTATAAAGTGCGTTGTTAACGTTTCGTTAAATAGTAGACATGAATTGTGTGTAAGAGAAACGTGTTGTTTTTTTTTCTTAAATAGCAACTATTTATGATGCTTACTCTAATACTAATAGAATGTTATCTTTTCTGTTTCATGTGCTGTTCGTGATTTCATCGTTTGCTAATACAGGTAAGCAATTTTGTTGTTGTAAATTTGATGGTAATATCTGTGAATATTGCCCTTGGTAAACAAATGAAAATTAACATTGTTGATGACTCTTGCACCGTTTGTTTGTAATCTTCGTCTTAGTCTTCGCGTGTGTATGTGTACGTGTGTGCATTTATATGTGTGTGTGTGAGTGCGTGTGTGCGTATGTGTAGGCACACTTACACAGTGTTATCTGGAGAAATCAGTGAATATCTACATAACTTGTATTGACATGCCTACTGGTTTTGACGTCAGAACAGTGATCCGTTAGGGTTAGGGCTGGGTTAGAGTTAGGGTTTGGATTAGGGTTAGGGTTCGAACACTTCAAAGTACTTAAAAATGGGGACGAAATATGACCCATTGTCAGCACAACGTTTGTGGCGTTTCGGGAAAGTCATGATAATACTGTGTACATGTGTGTGTGTTCATATTGGAGTTCATATTTTGCTTAATGTGCTCTATTTTCTACGTTAATTTTACGGTTGTGCGTCACTACCGCGAGCGTCACAACCGCGTGTAACACTACCGCGTGTGTAACACTACCGCGAGTAACAGTACCGCGTGTAACACTTCCGCGTGTGTAACACTATCGCGTGTGAAACACTACCGCGAGTAGCACTACCGCGTGTAACACTTCCGCGTGTGTTCCATTAACGAGAGAGAGAGAGAGAGAGAGAGAGAGAGAGAGAGAGAGAGAGAGAGAGAGAGAGAGAGAGAGAGAGAGAGAGAGAGAGAGAGAGAGAGAGAGAGAGAGAGAGAGAGAGAGAGAGAGAGAATTGTCAACTTGATTTATTGCGTAAACTGTACATGTTCATTGCAAATAGGGGTGGGGGTGGTGGGTTAAACCGCGAGAGAGAGAGAGAGAGAGAGAGAGAAAGAGAGAGAGAGAGAGAGAGAGAGAGAGAGAGAGAGAGAGAGAGAGAGAGAGAGAGAGAGAATTGTCAACTTGATTTATTGCGTAAACTGTACATGTTCATTGCAAATAGGGGTGGGGGTGGTGGGTTAAACCAAAACGCGGTTAAAACCCACTAATCACACCTACTCAATGCATTCAGTACATATCAACTAGAGACACTTATACACAAATAAAACTTCGATACCACTCACATAGGTGCATCTCTCTCTCAACGGTGGAGTGAGTGTACCGGAGCTGTGTAGTTCAGCACGTCAGTATATTATATCTTCGGTGTCCCTTCTTTTTTTTTTACCCCCTCCCCTTACCCCCCATCCACTCTCTCTCTCTCTCTCTCTCTCTCTCGCTCTCTCTCTCTCTCTCTTGTGCCCGGTGACTGTGTTCAGAACGTATTTTTTTTAGTATAGTATGACAATTATTACTATGTAGTGGTGTGGCATTCTTTTAAATTTTTTTTAAATTCTTCTTTTTATTGATTTGTACAGTATTATTAAATTCCATTTTATTTTAATACTGAAGAGGTTGTGTACTTATCGATCTCCTCAGTGTTTTCGTGAGCAGGCGGAACAAGGGAAGCAACCTGTGATGCCTTCGCTGTCCTCTCTTGTCAGTCGCAGTCCCGCAGGCTGTCACGGGTTGTCATTCTTTGATGCCAGAAATGTCTCGATGTTCAGTCATTCCTTCTGTTACAGCTGCAGTTTTTAATGTTTAGTCATTCAAAATCCATGGTATTCACACCCTGAAGAAATGTTGTAGCGAAGATTGTGTTTGCCCACATGTATAAAATCTGCAAGTGGAAGGTACGTTGTACAGAACTGTTTGGATGAGCATGGAAATAGCATTATGTTTACCAATATTTGGCGGGAGAGCTGACTTTATGCGTTATTCATTATTAGGTTTTTATATATTAATAGAAACGTTTGTATTTTCGGCGAAAAAAATTGGAAAGAGGCAAAATCGAAGGTAAGGGAAATTTCAACGTAGTAGTCAAACCATTCAAATGAATGTAAAGTATATAATAAAGCCGGAAAAAGCTAACGGCCATCACTTTTTGGAAATATACAGATTTATAAAAGTTATTTGTTAGTTTTAACGATAATTTAGTGCTTTTGTTTCGTAGGATTTGAAAACAGCCTCCGATTAGGCATAAGAATGTCTTTTCTGAAATGGAGCTGTATGTAGTTTTAGTGTATATTGAATTGGAGTGGAAGTTGGAACTTCTGTGTGGTTAATTTCGTGGACAGAAGCTTGGCTTGGATTGTGACTGTTTGTTTTTTGGGACACAACTTTAGCTGTGTCACTGTCATTCCTTCAAAATTTGGCATTTCTGCGCCAAGAGCGCGTGCGAGCAATGTTTTTTTTTTTTTTTTGAGTAAATTTACGTCCCCGGACACATTAAGCGTATAGGGGACGGGTGAACCACCACTTTAAGCAATGTCCCAGTGACCAAGCGGGATAAGGGAACTTTTTCGGGTTCTAACTTCCACCGTTATTGCGATTAATCCCTATAGGGAAGAGAAGAATAAGATGATGAAGAAGTTTCAATAAAATAAGAGGCATTAGAAGATTACTAAACTGGTTCTTCTCCACTAATATAGGAAAGAGAAGAATAAGATGATGAAGAAGTTTCAATAAAAGAAGAGAGGAATTAGAAGACTACTCAATTGGTTCTTCTCCACTAATATGGGGAAGAGAAGAATAAGATGATGAAGAAGTTTCAATAAAAGAAGAGAGGAATTAGAAGACTACTCAACTGGTTCCTCTCCACTAATATAGGGAAGAGAAGAATGAGATGGTGAAGAAGTTTCAATAAAAGAAGAGAGGAATTAGAAGATTACTCAATTGGTTCTTCGCCACTAATATAGGAAAGAGAAGAATAAGATAATGAAGAAGTTTCAATAAAAGGAGAAAGGAATTAGAAGATTACTCAATTGGTTCTGCTCTACTATCCACACCTAGCCACTTTTCGACAGCCCTTCATTACCTAAGCCCTCAACATCCTTCTTAACATCCAAGTTCATTCCTGTGAAAATCTGTCTTTGTGGGGTTGGTAAGAGAGAGGGGCTCTTTCTGCTGGCCGCATATCAAAGGGCGAAAGCTCCATCTAGTTCTGCGCCTCTAAGTGGTAATTCGCATGAATCGCCCAGCGTCTATCTCTCGGGGAATCTTGGGTTACGGCCCTGAATGCTTGGTGCGGTCCCGGATACTTGGTGCGGTGGAAGAACTCCCCACGTCCATTAAGAAAAGATGCTCTCGTAAAAGACAAGAGGTAATTGTGAAGGTGGCTGATGAAAATGTACTTTAAAAAGCACTTTTCCTTTTCAAAGAGAGCCTCGACAACTTGGACAACAGCAAGAGGTAACTCCAGCTGCCAAAGGTGTCAACTTGCATATCATAAAGGCGTAGGTGCTGGGAGAGACGGGGTTTTATTTTTGAAAATATCGAGGAAGAAAAGTTTATTTTCACTATTTTGAAAGGATTGCTTTAGATTATAATTTGTTTTTGTTTTTTTGGTTGGTGGGTTTTTAATGTACAAAAAGCTTTTTTGATACGCGATTGTTTAAAATTATTGATTCTCGACAAGTTATAAATGTGGAACCGTGTTCATATCCTATCCTGTCCCGTAACTCGGAGATCGTAGGGGCACCACAGATGATCGTTTAACCAGCGTACTCCATCTTTCCCTGTCCTCAGCAACCCTGATGGTTTCGCTCAGTGTCAAACCAGTCCATTCTCGAATGTTGTCCTCCCACCTCTTTTTTGGTCTCCCTCTTCTTCTACCTCCTTGCACTGTGCCTTGCAAGATTTTTTTTGCAAGACCTGATGATCTGGTGACGCGTTCCGTGTTTTTATAAGTGTTGATTTTTTTGCACGCTGTTAGTGAAATCTGTTACACAGCGTAGAATGAAATTTGTTACACAGGATAGACTGAAATCTGTTGCACAGCGTAGACTCGAAGCAAAACTGTCTGCTTTCGTTTTAAATATTAACCCATTTGCTACCACGATCCCATATATGGGATCACGTGAATCCAATGTGCTGGCATCACTATGTTTGGGTTTTCCTGTTCACAATTGTTTTGACAGCTGAAGGGAGACTAGCAGAGAAGTTCTAATGTAAATAGGGAGTGACTGGCCTTTAACACTTAACTTTCTGTCACTTTGAAATTGACACCCCCCAGATTTCAACAGCAGCATGGCAACACAGAAAAGGTAAGCTATAATAGCATGTTACCAGTTAGGATTTTTGTAACACCTTATGAAGCAAAGTTACAGTTCTGCCTATTATCTAAAATCAAGTCTCTCAGTTTTTCTGTAAAGCTTTTAGTTTTAAAGTAGCTAAAGGTCAAAGTTCGATCCCAAATATGGGATCGCGGGAGCAAGAGGGTAGGGGTTTTTCACTTCTAGTACTCTAGTGTTCTATGTATGTTATCTCTCATGTACTCATAAGTGCGTGGCTCAAAGTTACCTCTAATGTTATTTACAGGTTCTTACAATGCTAGGGAACATAAGCAACATTCTAAAACATTCTCTGCTTTTGTTATTTTACCAAAATTTACCGTAATATTTGTCCTATGTGTTTTTTCAGGACGTACATGAAGTTTTGTCCATCTTGGCCCCGATGTCCACAATGAAGCTATCTCTGCTGCAATGTCTATAAATCGATTTGATGAGCTCATGAGATATCTTTATCTCAGTGATAATGCCAGCCTAGACGCTGGTGACAAGTTCAGCAAAGTCCGAATTCTCGTCAGCTTGCTCAACGAGAATTTTTTGAAGTCCTTCACATTCATGAAGACCCAGAACTTGAGTATCGATGAGTCAATGATCCCATACTTCGGCAAGCATGGAGCTAAACAATTCATCAGAGGCAAGCCTATTCGTTTTGGCTTCAAGATGTGGGTCTTGGCTAAACCACTGGGCTATGTGGTCCAGTTTGATCCCTACCAAGGAGCTCGAGGATGACAAACTGAGTATCCTGGACTTGAAATGGGGGGTTCCGTGGTGGTAGACCTCATTTCAGAGCTTCAAGAAGAAGGCAGCGACTCCTACCACCTCACATTTGACAACTTATTTACCTCCCTGGCCCTTGTCGAATACCTGACCAATAAGATCGCGTGCACTGGAACACTTCGCTCAAACCGCACTGGAGATTGTCCCATCAAGACTCTGAAGGAGATGGAGAAAAGCCCGAGAGGCATCTTTGACTATTCTACTGACATCAAAAATGGAACTTTGGTTGTCAGTTGGAATTACAACAATGTTGTCAATGCTGTCTCCAACTTCGTTGGTGTAAATCAATACAGTCAGCAAAGCGTTGGTCAAGAGCAGATGGGAGACGTGTCAACATTGGCCAGCCTAACATCATAAGGCACTACAACCGCACCATGGCTGGAATAGATCTCATGGATCAGAATTTTGAGAAATATCGGACGACGATCAGATCAAAGAAGTGGTGGTGACCAATCTTTGCATACATGTGTGGACCTGTGGGTCCAACAAGCCTGATACCTCCGGAGGCTGTCGAGTGATGTAGTGAACAGGACCAACGACCTCCTGGCCACTCGTCGTTCAATTGCTCGATCACTCCTTGCCAGAACCAGCCCTCCTGCTTTTACTCAAGGACGCCCCAGAGGGTTCCCCAAGCTTGACAAAGCGTGTCCCAGACAACATCCGATTGGACCGACTTGACCACCTGGTGCAGCCCTCACCGACCCAGCTCAAGTGTGCCTATTGTGGCATGAAGACGAAGCACATAATATGCATGAAATGTCGGTGTAAATGACAGATGCCTTGCCATGTTTCATTCTCAGTGAAATGACACAATGATGCTGGTGACAGGACTGAAATACATTCTACTCTGATGTTATTGCATGTTGTCTTTTCATACAAACCATTCGTATTTGGAATAATCTATGTTCCTTTTACAAATTTTTAGATTGCATTTAGTAGACTTTCAGTATTTGTTTAAGATTTTTTTGATGATGGCACTTCACCGTGCTGACATTTGTGACAGTTTTTTTTTTTTTAACTTGTATCACACATGCATTTTTTTTCTTTTGTAAAATTATCTGTATTTATCTAGGTTGTAGCTGTTTGTGTACCAAGTTGGATTTCTTTGAAAATGATTCATTTGAGCCTGCACTGGCATACCTTTGCACTATTTCTGGGAGATTTCGGTATTTAGTCTTTTGTAATTTTTGACTTTTTATTATGGCAAAACCTTTTTCTTTCACAGAGGACTTGTGATGTTTGAAACAGATAAAAATAAAGTTCAAATAAACACATCTGTTTGCGTGCCTTCTTGATGTGCCCATAAGTGAAAACCCCTACCCTCTCGCTCCCACGATCCCATATTTGGGATCGCCACAAACACTCTCATAAAACAACTTTTTCAACATAATTCCTCAAAATAACTATCAGATATGTTGTTTGCATGCTAAATGCTACACATTTACATAACTTTAATCAAAAAATAAAATTTGGGTGCAAATGGGTTAAGTTATG
>JBAHVR010000392.1:1220000-1245000 GCA_036898135.1 Oncomelania hupensis | reverse complement strand
GTGTCTCGGGTCTCATTGCTCTAATGCTGTTTACGTGTCGTGTGGAACTGGGGTAAGCCGAAAATGGCGCAATTGGCCCACACGGATTGGTCAGCCGGCAGCTGCTCCTACTGTCTGTCCATTCTTAGGTCCGGGAATCTGAGGGAATTTATGGGACTGATATACAGAGCGCAGCCATGTTAACACACTGAACTGGTCCGTAAGATTTTCTCAACGCTAACATAACATTACGCATATTTATAATAATGTCAGAGATCTAGGCAGGTCAACTTGAGGGATCTCTCTGTAGATGCCCTATGAAAGCGTAAGGTGCACTTAATGGGGTTTTCTTTTCTTCACCCAGTGTGTGCGTGTTTGTGCGCAGTCTGGCGTTTCGTTTGTAGTTGAGTCATTTTATTACATATTTGTGCCAGTGTGTGAGCTTGTGTCGTATAATAACTTGTGTATGTGTGAGATATGTGTTTAAATCCATGTAGTAATAGTAGTAGTAGTAGCAGCAGCAGTAGTGGTAGTAGTTGTTGTATTAATACAATTCTCTTTCATCTTCTGTTGTACAATACTTGAATTTCGACATTATCGATTTGTCTATTTTCTGACATCCGCCCATACTCCTTTATTTGCCATGCATGAAGACGCTGGACCCTGCTTCTGTCACGTACCTGTTTGCCATGCATGAAGACGCTGAACCCTGCTTCTGTCACGTACCTGTTTGCCATGCATGAATTAAGACGCTGGACTATGCTTCTGTCATGTACCTGTTTGCCATGCATGAAGACGCTGGACCCTGCTTCTGTCACGTACCTGTTTGCCATGCATGAAGACGCTGGACCCTGCTTCTGTCACGTACCTGTTTGCCATGCATGAAGACGCTGGACTCTGCTTCTGTCACGTACCTGTTTGCCATGCATGAAGACGCTGGACCCTGCTTCTGTCAAGTTACCTGTTTGCCATGCATGAAGACGCTGGACCCTGCTTCTGTCACGTACCTGTTTGCCATGCATGAAGACGCTGGACCCTGCTTCTGTCACGTACCTGTTTGCCATGCATGAAGACGCTGGACCCTGCTTCTGTCACGTACCTGTTTGCCATGCATGAAGACGCTGGACCCTGCTTCTGTCACGTACCTGTTTGCCATGCATGAAGACGCTGGACCCTGCTTCTGTCACGTACCTGTTTGCCATGCATGAAGACGCTGGACTCTGCTTCTGTCACGTACCTGTTTGCCATGCATGAAGACGCTGGACCCTGCTTCTGTCACGTACCTGTTTGCCATGCATGAAGACGCTGGACCCTGCTTCTGTCACGTACCTGTTTGCCATGCATGAAGACGCTGGACTCTGCTTCTGTCACGTACCTGTTTGCCATGCATGAAGACGCTGGACCCTGCTTCTGTCAAGTACCTGTTTGCTTGCTGTCCAGCTTAGCAAGTTGTTGGAGCGGTTGGGAGATGTTAAGTGTGTGTGTGTGGGGGGGGGGGGGGAAGGACAGGAGGTGTTTGTCGGCTATCTTGACAGTCTGGCTATGTACCCAGGAAAGCTGTGCTGATTGGTCTTGTAGGATTGTCTTGTCTTGTTGATTCAGCGTCTCCAGAAAAAACAGGACATGTCTTGTAGGAATGGCTTGCAGGATTCAATGCCATGCCTGTGTACTTCACGTCGGGATTGGCTGGCACAAGCGTATTGTATGTGTGTACATTGTACGTCTCTCGGTGTTGATTCATGTCTATCTTCTTGCATGGGATTGTCTAGCATACATATAAGCCTTTGGGGGGAGTAGGGGAATAAGTAGTGTGTACACTTAGTGTCTTTTGCTTTTTGTTTTCCTTTTGTGCCCACTTTTTTTTTACCTTCTTTCTTTTCTTTCTGTTGTTCTTCCTTTCGTTCTCTACCTCAATCAAATTCAGAAACTATTATGCAGATTTCACATTTTAATCCTCTTCTTCATTTTTATCTTAGGGAGTGGGAGTGGGATGGGATCTCTCTCTCTCTCTCTCTCTCTCTCTCTCTCTCTCTCTCTCTCTCTCTCTTTCTCTCTTTCTCTCTTTCTCTCTCTTTCTCTTTCTCTCTCTCTCTCATGATGATGATGAAGATGTCCATTTACAACGCGCATGACTCCATCCATTGTCGAATGTTCAGTGCGCGGGCCTATGTAGGATCTATCTCGAGCCGCCTGAAGCGCCCACTTGCATCTTTTTGGCGCATAGTCTCACGCCCAGACGACTGAGTGTGAGACTGACTGTGCGAGCGGGGGATGGGGGGTGGTGGTGGAAGTGACCTTATGCGTGCTGTATGTATTTGTATAGCCGGCACTCACACCTCTAGGACATTAGAATCAGGATCTTTAAAGTCCGTGCGATGGAATGCGTACGTGCACAGATTATACCTCGGTTTATACTCTCATCCGAAGGAGTTTATAGGAGCGCGGTGCCTCAGTTGTTTTTTTTTTCCTCTACGCTGTTACCGTGGTTTGAACCCCCGTTTGTACAGGCCACAATGTTATCGTCTGGCATTTGAGTACACGACGTACACCGCTGAGCTAACTGCGCTCTGATGATGACGACTTGAGGACAATGTCATAGTTATCGGAGAATAACCTTGTGCGCCTGCCTCATGTACGGTAGAGCTCCTTGTGTAAACAGAGTACTGGGAGTAAGCTTCAGTCCCAGCTACGCTGTGTGGTGCATTGCAGTCTTTGGCTGGCTGACAGCTTAATCGTCAGCCTGACCGGTAGCAGCTTGCCGGCCACCAGCTCGCCGCATCGATTCTAAAGGGAGAAAGGATGCAGCCAGTTCTTACAGTAGGTGATGATGAGGATCATTGCTCTCATGTTGAACCGCCCAGCTTATCCACTGAACAAGTAGGATAAGAAGAAGAGAAGAAGAAACGATGATGATGATGATGATGATGATGATGATGATGATGATGATGATGATGATGATGATGATGATGATGATGATGAGATGAGGATGAGGATGATGAGGATGATAAGAATGATAAGAAAGGGATTAAAGCCGAAGTCATCCCCTACTGACTAACCCTACTGTCCGTTGAACATTTGAATAACGCTGTTCTAAAAAATAAATAAATAAATAAATAAAATAAATAAATAAATAAATAACTTCTCCCGCGACACACCGCTGTGGCTCAGTGGTAGAGCGCCTGGCACGCAGTTGACCCCGGTTCGAATCCCATCTCAGTAGTATGGTTGCTCTGATGGTTCAGTGTTGATTTAGAGCACAACCCTCTCTTCCCTGGCATAGGTATTTATTCCCGCCTGTCGTGTCGCCAATGGCGGGTGTTGATGTCAAACTTCAATTATCGTTCCTGGAGCCTACGAACTATTCCTCCACTACGTACCCATCGCTCCCATTCTCTCCCTCCCTTTCCCCCCACTATTCTCTCCCCTCCCTCCCCCCCCCATGCCCCTCTTCCTGAGCCGCCTCTCTTGTTCCATCCTCGCATGGTCAATTGCTGTAAATTCTTTGCATCTTCGTTCAAGTGTGTGTTTACATTAGAATGTCTTGGGGAAAAGAAAAGCTGAAACCATCTTGAACTTTCTTAGCCTTTCGCGAACTTTTAAACTTTTAATTCCCTTTCACAAATGCATCAAACATCGCGGTCCTTTCGCTCATAGACCTAACAAGCATTAATCCGCCAGCTGTAAGGTCTCTTAGCATGGTGTCTAACTTTCATTTTCATTCTAAGCTTTCTCTTCGTTCTCCCCCCCCCTCCCCCTCCTTATCATTCTCCAGCTCATCCTCCTTCTTCTTCCAGATTCATTTCCTACACCTCCTCCCTCCTCCTGTCTTCCGTATACTTCTTTGTACTCTTCTTCTTTCCGCTTTCCTTTCCTTTCTATCATCTCTCTTGTCGCTGTCTACTTCTTTCATCTCGTGTCCAGTGGTCACCTTCAACTTCTGCATTTCTCACAGTCTCCGAAACTCTAAAGTGTTCCTTTAGAAAACTTTTTCACACACGTCTGGTGGTTAGCTTCCAACCCTGTTTCGGTCTCTTGAGTTCTGGCGGCTACGCAGCTGTTTTTGACAGAATGTCCTTGCCGTCGCGACTTCATTCCAGCTGTGACATGGTTTGCGTCCCTTTGGTTTTTGTTACGTTGAAACGCGAACGAAAGTATGCCGGAAGCGTGTACGATAGATCTAATCGTTTCGATTTGCAAAGTATTCAATAATAGAGTTTATTTACCTTTGATTTGAGTTTGCATTGTTGTTAGGAGAGGCTTTGTATAACGTTGATAATTTGCGTTAGTCGATATTATTTGAGAATCTTCTGGATATGCGTGTTTACTCTTGATAGAAATTTCCGGATGGATATCGAAGGTCGTGAATGTTCCCGGAAGTAGAGTAAAGTGTTGATAGTGATTTGGAAAGTTGCTGTGAAAGTTGTTGAGTTGAATTGAGAATTGTATGCAGTTGTTGATGTGTGCTGAATAAAAGGGGAAAACTTCATACGTGGACTTTGTGACTTGTATGCTGTTTGGACGGGCTGTGTGAATAAACGAATCTGAGTTACACAACTATCAGGAATTCAAGCATCGGGGCTGAATCAGATACTGATAGAAAACGCCATCATCAAACTGAGTGTAACATTTTGGGGGTCAAGCCGCGATTCACGCCATAGCCAAGGGTTCAACTGCTACAACAAGCGAGTCAACGTTACGAGAGGCAGTCATCGAGGGTAGCCGCCAACGAGTTGCGTCGAGAGGGGCCAACATACTGGGACTACATCCGATAGATTCGGGTTGACTGCAAGGGCGTGTAGTCGCTGAAGAGTTGCTTCGTGAGCGAACAACAGATCAGGACTACGTGGCTGCCGCAGGACTACGTCGAGGGACAGTCTCGGAGCTACATCGCCAGTGTTACAGAGAGCGGCGAACGGACGTCGCGTCTACTTCAGCACAGCAGCGTATACATCAACACCAGCGTGGTGCAGCGTCGCATACGACGAGGACAGCGGGGCCTGCGTCAGCGAAGGCGACTAGTGACAAGCATCAGCGCTACTGCAGAAAGCGTGCTGTTCTAGAACAGTCTAGAAAGGTACAGCACAGTCAAGAACTTTCCAGAAAAAAAAGAACTCTACAGTCAAGAACTTTCTATAAAAAGAACTTTCCAGAAAAGAACTTTCCAGAAAAGCATTAAGATGGCTGACTTCTGGCAGAAAGGGATTGCACTGAATCTCAAAGGCAAACAGCTGACGGAGTACGTCAAGTCCCAGGAGAGAATACAAGAAAGAGAATTAGAAGAGCAGCGTCGCCGTGAAGAACGAGAATTAGAAGAGCAGCGTCGCCGTGAAGAAAGAGAATTAGAATTGAAGCGTCTGGAAATTGAACAGCAGCGGCAAGAAAGAGAAGAGCAGCGTAAAGAAAGAGAAGATGAGCGCAGCCGTGAGGAAAGAGAAGCTGATCGGCAGTTCCAACTAGAGTTGGCGCGCATCCAGCAACAGCAGCATGCGCCACAAGTTATCAGTGACAACACGGCTCCAAAATTGCCAGCTTTCGTCGACGGGAAGGACCAGATCGACAGCTATCTGGCGAGATTCGAAAGGTTCGCCGAAAGCTCCAATTGGCAACCTCGAGACTGGGCGATTCGACTGAGTGCACTTCTGACGGGGCAAGCTCTCGAAGTTTACACCAGAATGTCGAACGATGACGCCAAAAACTACGACGTCTTGAAAGAGGCCCTGTTGCAGTGCTACAACTTTACAGAGAAGGGCTACCGTAAACGCTTCCGTGAATGCCGGCCTAAGTCAGACGAGACGCCAAAGCAGTTTGTGGAGCGCCTGTCGTCATATCTACACAAGTGGGTGGAGTTATCAGGCGAAATGAAGTCTTACGACAGTCTCCATGACCTGATCGTGAAGGAACAATTTCTCAATGCCTGTCACAAGGACCTAGCGACCCACTTAGAAGAACAAAAGCTGCAGACGCTTAAAGATGTGACTGAGGCTGCTGAAAGATATCTTATCGCTCATGGGAAAACCCTGGGGCCACCCAGCGCGACGAAACATTTTCAGAAGACTGCAAACCATGGGAACCAGGTCCAAGGGAGCCAGACGAGCCAGAGACAGACGGACTCCACGCCTCCTCCCAGGGAAGGGCATTCAAGAGGCTGTTTCACTTGCAACGCTTCAGACCACAGAGCGGCTAACTGTCCTCAAAACAAAAATAGCGGACAGCGGGGCAGTACGGACAACGCAACGGCGGGCAACCGGCAGAGGCGGTTCTCCAATCAACGGCAAACCAGTAGATCTGACCATCAAGTGTGCGGCGGGAGCGTCATTCTTCCGAGTGAGACCAAGCGCACAGCTACCCCTGCCGACGTGCAAGAGTGCATGACCGATGGCCAACTTCTCCTTGCCAACGGAAAATCCATCCCCGTCGTCGCCAGCGCAGCTGTGACCGTCCAGAACATGCCTGTTTCCAAGGGACGCGTTGGAGATCATGAAGTGACTGTCTTAAGAGACTCTGGCTGCAGTGGGGTCATCGTCAGGGAAGACCTAATCGCTAAAGAACAGTTCACTGGCGATTCAAAATGGACACTTATGGCCGACAGCAAATGTGTGAGAGCGCCAGTTGCGAAGATTCATGTCAACACCCCTTTCTACATAGGCGAAGTCGAAGCGGTTTGCCTGAAGAAGCCGCTATACGATTTGATGATCGGGAACATCGACGGCGCGAGACGACCCGACGACCCCGATCCAGAGTGGAGTCCTGCCTCAACCCAACGTGTCGAAGTTGTAGAGGAGGATCCATTGCCGTTTCCCGATGGAGACCTTACAGAGCTGCTACGGGATAATGTGGCTACTCCGGCTCAGCCCTGCCGACCAGAGATCGTCGGTGCTGTTACTACCAGGGCCCAGGCCAAGAGAGACAAGACGTCTACGCCACTGAAGGTCGCCGACAACTCTAAAGCTGCCATCGTGGACGATAAGCTGATCCAGCTCCAGGAAGCTGATAGCACTTTAAACAAGTACAGGAACCGCCAAGACCACGTGACCAAAGGCAGTGGTACGGTCTACTTTGAGGTGAAGGCCAAGATCCTGTACCGAATCTTCCAGCACCCGAGGGTCAACGGAGGGAAACCACTACGTCAAGTCTTGGTACCGTTACCCCTAAGGCGCCAGGTGATGGAGGTAGCGCATGACTCAATCATGGGAGGTCACCTGGGTATCAAGAAGACGTCGGATAGAATCCAGGCGGTGTTCTACTGGCCAGGACTTCATGCGGACGTCAGCCGTTTCTGCCGATCGTGTGACATTTGCCAGAAGACCATACCTCGAGGAAGGGTCCCGAAAGTGCCTATGCAGAGGATGCCTCTGATCGACCGACCTTTCAAGAGGGTGGCCTTAGACTTAATCGGCGAAATAAGACCTCCGAGTGAAGAAGGTCATCGATGGGTACTGACTTTAGTGGACTATGCGACTCGGGTACCCAGAAGCAGTGCCACTGAAGAAGATTGACACTGAGACTGTTGCAGAGGCGCTGGTGGACATGTTCAGCAGACTCGGAGTGCCTGAAGAGATCCTGACAGACCTCGGGACGCAGTTCGTCTCTGACTGCATGAAGGAGGTCAACAGACTGCTGAGCATCCGGCATTTGACTACGACACCCTACCATCCGATGTGCAACGGGCTTGTCGAGAAGTTCAATGCTACGCTGAAGTCCACCCTGAAGAAACTGTGCAGCGAGCAGCCCAGACAATGGCATCGCTATATCAACGCCTTACTTTTCGCCTACAGAGAAGTACCGCAGGAGTCCACCGGCTTTTCTCCGTTCGAGCTGCTGTACGGAAGAACCATCCGAGGGCCTATGCACATCCTAAAAGAACTGTGGACGAAAGAAGTAGACACCCCAGAGGTGAAGAACAGCTACCAGTACGTGTTTGAGCTACGGGAGAAGCTTGAGCAGACTCTCGATATAGCCAGAGAGAAAACCTGAAGAAGTCCCAGGACTGTGGAAAGCACTACTATGACCGTAGGGCTGTGAACAGGAAGTTCAAACCTGGCAACAAAGTGCTGGTGCTGCTACCTACCGATCACAATAAGTTGCTGATGCAGTGGAAAGGCCCGTACGAAGTGGAGACCGTGGTGGGAATCAACGACTACAAGGTGAAGGTCGGCCAGCATTCCAAGATATACCACGCCAACCTCCTTAAGCTGTACGTGGAAAGGCCATCAGAGACTGTGCACGCAGCCACAGCAGCTGTGACCGACGACAGCTTTGACAGCGAAGAACTGTTGGAACTGGGAGACCTCCACAGCAAAGAAGGCATCAATGACGTTAAGCTAGGACCAGGCTTGACGGAAGGTCAAAAGTTGGAACTCAAGGACCTTATGGGCGAATTTCCCCATAGCTTCAGCGATGTCCCAGGCTCTACGACTTTGGTCGAACATGAAGTCCACACCCAGACCTGGAAGGAGCATCTGCAGACCATGAGGGAGCTGTTCCACCGTCCCGCAGAAGCCAACCTGACCGTGAGACCCAGCGAATGCATTCTGGGAGCTGACAACGTCGACTGCGTCGGACATCCGATGGAAGAAGGAGACAACGGAGGACGCACTGATTCCAGGGAAGCCCACGTGATCATCGTCTTTGACCCTGGGCCGATGACGACCGCAACTGACGAGGGCGTCGATTCCTTGCGAACGAAAGAACACTGACTGTGTGGACGAACTAAGAATATTGGTAATGACAGACTTGAAAATGAAAAACGTTGACTGGGTAGATAAACTGTGAACATTGACAATATCCAGACAGATTTGAAGATGAAAACCATTGACTCTGTGTGAATGAACTGAGAACGTTGATAGTGTTCAGACAGGCTGAAATAAGTCTTAATTCTGTACATTGTTTGTGAATTACGTTTCAACGTTGTTGAAAGAAATTGGGTAAATTTCTTCTTGAGTGGGGGGTTATGTTACGTTGAAACGCGAACGAAAGTATGCCGGAAGCGTGTACGATAGATCTAATCGTTTCGATTTGCAAAGTATTCAATAATAGAGTTTATTTACCTTTGATTTGAGTTTGCATTGTTGTTAGGAGAGGCTTTGTATAACGTTGATAATTTGCGTTAGTCGATATTATTTGAGAATCTTCTGGATATGCGTGTTTACTCTTGATAGAAATTTCCGGATGGATATCGAAGGTCGTGAATGTTCCCGGAAGTAGAGTAAAGTGTTGATAGTGATTTGGAAAGTTGCTGTGAAAGTTGTTGAGTTGAATTGAGAATTGTATGCAGTTGTTGATGTGTGCTGAATAAAAGGGGAAAACTTCATACGTGGACTTTGTGACTTGTATGCTGTTTGGACGGGCTGTGTGAATAAACGAATCTGAGTTACACAACTATCAGGAATTCAAGCATCGGGGCTGAATCAGATACTGATAGAAAACGCCATCATCAAACTGAGTGTAACAGTTTTGCATTCCGCGCGTGCGCTGCTGTGCCGTTGCATGTGTGTACAGAGTATCTTGATACGCACTTAATATCTTAGTGTGCTAAATGCTTCACTCGATTGCACAGAGTAACATGTTGAACTTCTAAGAGTGTTAGAATTTTGGACTGCACAGGGTACGTTTTGGACAGCGGACTTCACAGAGCAGTATATTGGCACCAGTGGGTATCGTTTTGCAGAAAACGGTTAATAAAATTGCACACAACATAGGGTAATATGTTTTTGGTCTGCAAAATATGTGTTAAATCTGAAAAAGGGTTCTTTCGACTGTACACAATAATATGTTAAACAAAGAAGGTTATATGTTCGGATGTTTAAATTCAGTAATATATTAAGAGTAACTTGGAAAACAGCCAAGACTGGACTGTTCGTGATATTATCTTGGAATTTTCAGAGAGTCCTTTGATAATTAGCTTGGACTTTACAGAGTGTATCTTGGACTGCACAGTATCTTGACTTGTATCCGTCCCGGAAAATTAGACCGCATCTACAGTAGCTTCGTTGGCGTTTGTCAATCTGTGAGGCTTCATGTTGAGTATCAGAGACTGGTCAAGGGAGTTTCGCCTTAAAAAACATTCATGAGACGTCGCGAGTCTATTCAAGATTTTCCAGACGTGTTTTTTTTTTTTTTTTTTTTTTTTTTTTTTTTACCGTGTTTCAAACGACTTTCACCTTCTTCTTCTTAAACACTGCGTTAACGGAATCTCTCTCTCTCTCTCTCTCTCTCTCTCTCTCTCTCTCTCTCTCTCTCTCTCTCTCTCTCTCTCTCTAGACAATAGTTTGTATACACACGCTTCTGTTACCACTGAGTCAGTCTTTCTCTCTCTCTTTCCACCCACCCCCCACCCCCCCACCCCCACCCTTTTTTACTTTTTAAAGCTCTCCTCTCCGTTTGGTCTTGTTCTCCCAGTCTCGCTCAGGACCAAGAAAGAGTTTATAATTATTAGCCTCTCCTTTTTTCACCGTCTTCGTCCAGCGTTTATTTATTAATTACTCGTTTTTATTTATCCCTTTCCTTTTATTGTGGCGACTCCCTGACGAGAAAAAGAGAGTGGAGTCCTCTCATCGTCCATCTTCATTCGCTTGTCACTTATCCTCGCTTTCTTTTGGCTTTCGTTTGTCGTCGGTTCTTCTTTGCTTTGTCCCTTAAGCTCGTGTCTGGGGCTAGTAAACCGCGTGTAATCGCCCTCATTTACGTCAGCCAGCCGTGGCGGTAAGACAAAGACGAAGACAGCGACCATCTTTAATCCTTGTTTATTTTCCCCACCCCCTCTTTCAGACTCTTCTGTCTTATAAAGTTCTGGTTTTTAATGGATGATGTTTCAGAAATTTCCGCTTAAATGGAAAACCGACTACTCAACGTTGCGACTTGAAACCCAGACAGGGCCTCAAAACATTACGGGCATTTCGTGAATATTTGAAGATTTGTTGTAGTCTGTATTTTGGGCAGATCCGGTTCCTTTTGAAATGAAATCGGCAGTGATTTCGACTTTTACATCACGTGGTTTGAGGTTGAAAATGGAAGGTTTTAATTTCCTGTTTGTTTCCTTCCCATTTAATTCTTATCCAGTGGCTGCGGAACTTCTTTCCCGTTTCTTCTTGCTCCACCCCCTCCTCTCATCTTCCGCCCCCTCCTAAAACTTTTCCCGAGCAGTACGTTCAATTCAATTCAATTCAACAAATCTTTATTACCTTTCACAAGGAACGATGACAGGCACTTGATCTCTAAAATGAACAAAACTAAAAAAAATTAAATTAAATACAAGTAAAAAATTAAAGATAGTATAATATTTGTTTAAAATCTCTACAACATGTATGATACGATTAAATATGTACAACCACACACACGCACACACCCACACACCACACACACACACACGCGCGCGCTAATAATTTATATAGTAACTTATGTCATAGAATGTAAAACAAAATCTCACAGAAGAAGCTGTTTCTATCTAATCACAGACACAGCTTATTTCCAGGGTACAGTTATCACAGAGTGACATCACACAAACCGGTTTACAAACAGATATCACAATCCCATAAAACAATAACATTAAAGTTAAATTGTACATTGATTGATTGATTGATTGATTGATTGTTGCTTTAGGTCCAGCGGACTCTTCCGAGCCAAATCAGGACCGGACAACCCCCGATCCGCATAAAAGATCTGCTGAAACAACCCCAGTGGGAAAATTGAATGCCCTCCACCGGCCAGTCACTTTACAATAAAGACATCCCACGCGGGGGACGGCTGAGGGTTGACCTCAACTACGCGAACACCCCGGTTACAAAAACAAAATAGAATACAAACATCATTATAAATCATCAACCAAACACATACATATAAAATGCCTATAGTGCTAAATAGTACATTCATAGGAAGCCCTAGTGACCACCCGGCAGAAAGCGTCCAACACTCCCAAGCTGATCCAACAGACCTCATACACAAACAAGGAGTCTTGTCCAGGAAGAGTTTTCAAGAAAAAAGGTAGGTCATTGATCTAGCGAAGAAGAAGATAGTATAGCAGAGTGAAGGACAGAGCAAGAATAGGAAAGAGTAAATGAGGAAGACAGCGACAGTGGGAATTTAAAGCACTAAATTTCCATAAAGTGGGGATACTATTTATACTGAAAACCCCCGGCACTCCAACGGGGGTACTGTTGCCGCAGTGAAGCGTCTTGCCTATAAAGGAAAGACAGGTTTTCAACTGTGGCTTTCACTGTTCCCTTTATAGGTTTGAACAATCTACAGTGGCAAGATTGCTCATGACCCCAAGGGGGAAAATTGTACATACAGACAACATTTGAACAACATTTGTTATTTGATTTAAGAAACGATGAATACATAAAATACACATCTAACCTTATTCCGGGTTCCCACTCCCACTCCCCCTCCCTCCGTTCCACCCCATCCCCCTCTCAAACCACACACGCACAAACGCACGCACACTTATACACTGTTACAGTGCGAATGAAAAAAAAATAAGTTAACGATAAGACATGACTAGATTTGTTTATAATTAATATAATAATAATTATTATTATTAGAATTAAAATAGTGTCTGCTATAGCAGCAATACATGGATGAGCTCCCTTGAGTTACGTTTTTGTTGTTGTTGTTGTGAGCGCTACAGCCACATATAATTTAAACAAAGGTCGTACTAGCGCGGAGTACGTACTGACTGCGTGATCTTCAACGCGGAGCTTTCGTTAATATAAGTCGGCAAACAGAGGTCAGTGCTTGTTTATAGTGATGCTATAGTGGAATCTACTGGCCTCATTTTCGTCGACGGGCTGGCTGAAAACTTTTTTTCTGGTGGACTTCGTCTTATATTAAAGCTCGATTATTGCCTATCCTTTAAAACTTTGTTTGTTTGCCAAATACTTGTTTTCATGAAATACAGCATTAATTTAAACCAAACTTGTTTATACGCTCATCGGAGATCTTTCAGCTCAATAAGATGGATTAATGAACTCTTCTATGATTATACTATTTAGCGTAAAAGTTCAAACAACCAAATTTCTTCAAACTTACTTTAAACTATTGTGTGCAGTTTCTTTCTGTACCTTGTGGCACCGCCATTCAATGAATATATTGCTTTATCCCCCCCCACCCCACCCCCTCGTCATCCAACCCCCACCCCCTATTCTTTCATTCAGCACTGTTTAGTATCTGTATTCTCTCTGGGACGTTGTCTGTACCCTTCCCAATTCCTTTCAATATTGTTTATATAGAAGGCTTATTTACTTTATTACTTTGGAAATGTTTCCCCACGCCAGTCCCAGATCCACAGGTTGATTCATTATGGGAGATATATTTTATATTCTTTCTGCGGAAACTTTGAAAAAATAAAGCGATTTAAACGGTGATATTGGAAAAGAGTGGCGTGGTGCTCCTACCGGGAAGGGATGTCGCCATCAATTTTAGGTGATGTCTCTTTGGGGAGTTTAGACCGTTATTTTATGGCGGCTTGGGCTTGAAGACTGTCGTCCCGTTTGAGGTCTTTTCTCTCCCTGGGAAACTTAGTGTAGGGGAGAAAGGGAGAGCAGCGTGCGAAGTTTTATTACTTCCCTTTGCCCTTCGAAGTGCCTCCATAGCATTTTTTTGATTACTCATTTCTTTCTTTCTGTATTTCTTTTTAAATTGTATTACTTTGTTATTTTTTTCTTTTTCATACTTTTATGACGTTTATATGTCTTCTTTTTCCTTAGTCTCCCTGTCATTATCTTCATCATTATCACCATCATGATTGGTCACCGTCATTATCATCATCATCATCATCACCATCATCATCATCATCATCATCATCATCATCATCATCATCATCATCATCATCATCATCATCATCATCATCATCATCATAATCTTCTTCTTCTTCTTCTTCTTCTTCTTCTTCTTCTTCTCCTTCTTC
Source organism: Oncomelania hupensis (assembly GCA_036898135.1). Taxonomy (NCBI): domain Eukaryota; kingdom Metazoa; phylum Mollusca; class Gastropoda; order Littorinimorpha; family Pomatiopsidae; genus Oncomelania; species Oncomelania hupensis. The sequence continues at coordinate 1,231,118 of JBAHVR010000392.1, read as the reverse complement.
TTCCTCTTCTTCTTCTTCTTCTTCTTCTTCTTCTTCTTCTTCTTCTTCTTCTTCTTCTTCTTCTTCTTCTTCTTCTTCTTCTTCTTCTTCTTCTTCTTCCTCTTCTTCTTCCTCTTGTTGTTGTTCTTGTTCTTCTTCTTCTTGTTCTTGTTCTTGTTCTTGTTCTTGTTCTTCTTGTTGTTGTTGTTGTTGTTGTTGTTGTTGTTGTTGTTGTTCTTCTTCTTCTTCTTCTTCTTCTTCTTCTTCTTCTTCTTCTTCTTCTTCTTCTTCTTCTTCTTCTTCTTCTTCTTCTTCTTCTTCTTCTTCTTCTTCTTCTTCTTCTTCGTCGTCGTAGTGTACGGCGGCTATGTTAGGCTCTCAGTCCGGACGCTGCCATAAAATAGACCATCTTTTTTTATTCGTTTGTGGTAATTTCCTAATTTAAAGCTCTTACCCTGGCCAGGACAGAGAAAGATGGAGTGCACTGGCTAAACGACCATCTGTGGTGCCCCTACGACCTCCGAGTTACGGGATAGGATAGGATACCCTGGCCATTCCACTAACTTCCAAAGAGACAATATTTCTTAATAGGGTCTTCATGGCTTGGGTGCAGTAAGAGCATCTAGCGGAGAGCTGTGTAAGAGAAAAGAACATCAAGCAAAACAGCAGCATATTGTGAATAAAGTCATCTTAACAGAGAGCAGTGTAAGCAAACAGTATGGTAAAGCATCATTTTCTTTAAAAAAAAAAAAAAAAAAAAAAAGAGACCAGTTTTATACTCAGACGATGTCCATTTGAAGACATGCTGTGAACATTACTAGCTTATTTAACTTGTGTTAGTTCTTTTGTATTATTATTGCCATTGTTCCTCTGAAGTTTAGAATTTCTTCTTTTTTGGCTTTCTTTTTTTATGTAAAAAGAAAAGCAAATAATGTAGCAGACAAGAAGAAAAGAAGAACATTGGGTTGAATAGTTCAAAAACTACCTTTTTTTATGAGGAAAGTGTATGTGTGTGTGTGTGGGGGGGGGGAATTGGGAGTTGGGCATGAGAAGGGAGGAGGGGGGGGGAGAGTGCCTATAAGTGTAGCGAAATACAACGTGAATAATCCTGTTTCACTAGACTGATGAAAAGAAGTCGTGGTGTTAACGTGACATCATCTCAAACTGGTTACTTTCTGGCCGTGCACTCACACTAGATGGCCAGTGCCAAACTGTAGCATTCCGATTCATTACACTTCGATGCTCTATTAAATCTTTACTAATTGTTAGTTACCTTTTAAACAAGGGTACGGTGTCAACATTAAGACGAGAATGGAGGGAGAAAAAAAGATGTTGTCTAGCGTGCATTGGCCCTACTGATGTAGGTACATGTAGCTACGCTGCCAGGTTTTTGTGTGTGACCTGACTGAAAACCACGGGGGAAAAAAAAGGGTAAATAATAAACACTCCAGAGGATGTCACATAAACTGAGAGAGAAAAACATGCGTTCAGACAAAAGACTGGGAGATGGGGTTTTGATGGTGGTAGAGAGAAGAAGGGCCCTGAAGATTGGGGTTGGGACGGGTAGATTGGGTGGGAGGAAATAGACATTAGAACCCAAAAACAAATTTCAAAGGGTGTCATATTAGATGTAAGAATAAAATGATGCAGCCAGCAGACGGTCTAAAATAGAAAAAAATAGAAAAGAAGAAAATACAAGAAGAAAGGGCATTTGTGAGTAAGATTGAAGAAAAAGTAACGAAACAACTTACATTTATTTCGAAGAAAAAACAAACAAACAAGATACAGCCGATACTCAAGCCACGAAGGACAAAAAGAGATTTTAAAAATAAGTTGAATGGAAGAAGAAAGAAGAGCAAGAAAAAGAAGACCTGATCTAATTCTAGCGCGAGAAAATCAAGCTAATACCGACAACTAATTGGTTGATTCCCTGGAAGGGAAAAATGAAGGGCTCTCTATCAAGCAAGGCCCAAGAGAAGACAACACTCACCCAGGCTTTACTACCCCCTTTTTCATTGGGAACACATTGACCAGGAACTGAGGTCGATCGTGATCTCTTGCTGTCGAATCTCTGTGCAATTTCTGTTTTTTTTTTTTTTTTTGTTGTTGTTGTTGTTGTTGTTGTTGTTGTTTTGTTTTGGTATTGCGGCGATGGAGTTGTATAAATATAATACATTTCTTCTTCTTGCCGCTTTCGGTGACTTGGCGTTAAGCTGATTTGCATTGCGATGGGGGATTTTTTGGTCACCGGAATATGTAATGACTTTATACAGTGATTCATCTCCCTTCCCCCTTCCACCCCACCCCCCCCCCCACCCCTCGTGTCGCTGTAGTGGCACGATAAAGAACCCATTATTTTAAAACAAACAAACAAACAAAACCGGCATGTGATATGTTCAAATTACGCGCACCCATTTGGGTAGTTCACGGTTCAGGATCGCTTAATTGTCTCAAGAGTTTGACGGTACGCGTCGAGCAGCAAGTCGGCGCCTTTGGCGGCTTGGGTTAGATATTGTTTTATCAGTCAGCGCTTTGAGCAGCTATTGAGCTGTTTAACCCCGTTGGGGGCCGGGGTTTCCTGTATAAATAGTATCCCACTTTGGGAAAATGTAGTGCATTAAATTACCACTGTTTCTGTCATTCTCATGTGTTCTTTCTCGTTCCTAATCTGTTCTATCAATCTACCATCTTGTTCGCTAGGCCAGTCATCTAGCTTTTTTTCAAAACTCCTCATTTGTGTATGGGGTCTGTTGAGTCAGCTTGGGGATATTAGACGCTTTCTGCCAAATGATCACTAAGGCTTTCTATGGTATTATTATTTAGCAATGTAGGCAATTTCTAGGTATGTGTTTTGTTAATATTTTATAATGTTTATATTCAATTTTTTTTGGAAACGGGAGTTCCATAAATCAGAGTAAAGCCTACGCGTCCCTTGCATGGGATGTTTTTATTTTAAAGTGACCGGCTGGTGGAGTGCCTTCTGTATTACCATTAGGGTTGTTTCGGCAGATCTTTTATACGGATCAGGGGTGAGTCCTCTTTCAGTCAAGTTGTGGTCCTGATTCGGCTCTTTGCAGTCCGCTGGACCCTATAAACAATGACTAACTAATCTTAAGGTGTTCAAGAGCCAAATGAACAGAATTAATTTATTTTCCTATAAAAAGTTTAGAAAAGATGACTGGACTGCTTTACCTCACATTTTTAAAATTTAATAGGCATTTTATGAGGTAGCACGGCCATAATAAATTCAGATCATATTAAGTGCCCTTTTCGGCTCAAGAGAATTATTCAAGAAGCTGGAGACAGAGGTCCGGCATGCATAAAACGTGTTCGCTGAAGTCGGAATCGAACCTGTTGTCGCCCAAGACGTACACGTGGACAAGCCTGGGAATGGTTTAATGACACCAGCTGCTGGTTATCGATTGTGCCGGGAATGAGATGATGAAGTGGATTTTCGAAGTCAGTTAAAAACACAAGTGGAGGTATGAGAAACAACGGTCAAGAATGTGTGAGAGAGAGAGAGAGAGAGAGAGAGAGAGAGAGGGAGGGAGGGGAGGGGGATGAATGGGGGGGAGAGAGAAGAGAATGAGATAGAGCAGTGGTTTGTTTGAGGGTGGGAAGGTTGGGAAAGGTGGAGAAACAAGTCATGGTTGGACTTTAAAGCAATAAATATCCATATTGTATTGGCGTTTGCGGAAGTGTACACTTGAATATCAATGAGTTGGTGTTAATGAGCATGCATAAACACTCCTAGATTATTACGTACAGTTCTGGAATTAATTCAGCAGTTTGTTAGACATACGCTGTTTAGTCCCGTTGAGGCGTCTGCAAGGGTTAAAAAAATGAAAAGAAAAAAAGAAACAGTTGTAATCGTAAATGCACTGGTAGTATCGTCATTAAGGGGAGGGTATTCACTGATGATGAGATGTTGCTGTGAGAATACAATGGTATGAATATTGTACGTACACGCAGCTGCTAATATAAGCATCTTCTTTGAGAATACTCGAGAGTGAATACCGTAAGTATTATGTAGAACCAGACTGTGATACTACTGGCTGGGCATAGCACCGGATGTTTACTTTGATGATGAGGTGTGTGCTGAGCTGTCTGAATACAGACATTCCACAGCGGGTTACAAAGCCTTTGGGACAGGAACCCTTGTATGGACCGAAGATCAAGACCTGTCAACATAGTGGTACTGGCAAACGTTTACAGAATGTTCACTGTGCTAAAGATGGAAAGGAGGACACCTTGTTTCCTTATACTGTTCTACGAACGTGGTAATTGTGGTAGATTCCTCCCTTCCCCCTCCCCTCCCTACCCCTCCCTTCCCCCTTCCCCCCAATAACATATTTTGGCGTAGTGGCGAGATTAACGAAAAGATTCATTTGTTACAATATAGCTTCCAGTACCATACGATAGCGAAGAATACCTGGAACGTTATAGTGTATTCGTTCGTTTGTATACTAACAATCGAAATTCATTCAATCAAAATTGAGGGTTCATGGAAGTTCATATTTTCTAGCCAAATTATGTAAGCGTGATCGTGATGGAAGGTCTCAAAGAGAGACTATAATCATGGAAAAATGGAAACCTGATGCATGGGGTGGTCTTGGCAATAATCCAAGACAATATTGCTGAAGGTTAAAACGTGTTGGAAATGATGGTTTAGTTCCAGACTTCACGTTATCTCAGTCTCAGAATCGCAGAGCTTAGCAGTGTAAGTATTAGGTATCCCCATATGCATTAGCATTGTTTATGTACTATAAATGGAAGACATGTACGCCACCAGATAGTCGGTGGGTTGGCTCAGTGGTACACGGCGCTGCTCAGTGTGCAATCTTGTTAGGGTTGAGCGTCTTGGGTGAAGTGGGGTCGGTCCTGATTTCAGTAGACTCAATCTTAATAACGTTGGTTCGCCCCTGACCAATACGGACCAAACAATTTGTGCGTGGTGGATCAGAATGGCGTCACACATAGAGCCAAGTCGTAACAATCAATGTGTATTGGGCGAGAACGGTTCGAGTCTGACCAAATTTTGTGCATGCTGGAACGCCAACAAGCTCTCTGAGGAGCTCTTCGCGCTATTAGATGCGCTATGTAAAAAAAACAAAACACGCTGCATATTAAGGACCTGTTAAAGGCACCAGACAGTGTTGACAGTGGCTGTCTGAGCGTCAGTCATAAGAGATGGAGACGAGTGGTGTGTGGGGGGAAAGGCCAAAATATTTCCCAATACCCAAACCTGCTGTTGAGCATGTTAGCAATATTCCACTCACGTTTATCCAATATACTAATGGCAGAAGAGCTCTTGGGCTAAACGGTTTGGCTAGCTTGATGGTGCTATTTTGTTATTGTTCTGTTTTTTTCCATGATCCCCCGCCCCATCCCGCCCTCACCCCCCACACCGCCCCCACCCCCGACCCGCTACATGTAACATATTTATCGATCATGTTCACTAAAGTCAGTGTACGAATTGACCCTATGTGTTTTCTGCGCTTCGTTCGAGACCACTTTTTTGCTTGATAATATTGGTTTCTTCTGCTGTCTTGTACTCATATTAAGCCTTATGCAAATCCTCAATCATCATTGTACGCACCAACTGTTGTATTTCCCCCTGCACTTATCAGACACCTTTTTGATTAATGTGTTACTTCTGTTACAGTCTAATGAAGTCCTCCAAAATCAGTATTGAAAGTGGGTGACAGCTGTATTTGTTTGCTTTGCAACGTTGAAGTTCTCTCTAGACCTGAGCCTTCATATAATCGCAAACGCGAAACTAAAGAGTAGAGCTGGGTACCGTGGGTCAAAGTCGCACCGGTATTACCGCGGTATTTTAGGTCGTATCGGTATTTCGTACCGGTATACCGCGATTTTAAGTGTTACAATCAAATGGGATATGGCACCGACAGTAGTGGCCGACGCAAAAGAAAGATTGTCATACACTTCAAAACAATTTCAAAGAACCACATTTCTATTTCTGAAGCTTTATTATTGCTTGAACGCCTTTAAAACAAATTATGATAAATCACTGTTGAGAACATCAGCAAACTTTAAACTACAAACTCAAAATAAAACAAAAAAAATCAACGGGAAAGGTCTTTAAGAACTTTAAGAGTTCAGAAGGATTGGCGACTGGTACCATGTTCAAATACGTGGATAAGCTGCTGTTCTTATAAGTTCTTCTTCAAAAACAACTGCCTATCCACGTGTTTGGGCTTTAGACTCGCTCTCTGGGCAAGATGTCAAGATGTCGCCCACTGTCGAGTTATGTGTTGTCGAGATTTCCCAGTAAACCGGACCTTGGACCGTACCGTCGCGTTTCCGAACCTGAATACAGTTACGTACCGGTAAAACCGTCCAGCCCTACTAAAGAGGATTTGCGGCGAGAACAGCTTGGAAGGGCAGGAGTTCACACGTAGATGACGTCGATGAGTCTTTGGCCTGTGCTCTGCTTCTAGCTTCTACAGTGCAGAGTAGAAAGCGCGCGCGTGTGCGTGTGTTTGAGAGAGGGCGTGTGTGTGTGTGTGTGTAACATCTCTCTCTTTCTCTCTCTCTTACTCCTCCCCCTACCTGCGCGCACGTTAATGAATGTTCTGTTTTGTATTCTGTTTCATGTTCTGCTTTGCTGCGGTGGTTGTTGAACTACAGGTAAGCTATTTTCCTTTATTTTGTATACACAGTATGTTTGTTATGTTTGTTGAGTGTTGTCTTTCGAATCCACGATTGATGAAGCCACTCAGTTTAATATTTATTCATCGTAGTTAATTTTGTCGCCGTCATCATCATCATCATCATCATCATCATCATCATCATCATCATCATCATCATCATCATCATCATCATCGTAAGTAACTGTCACAGCCACCTCAGCAATGTGACACATCATCACCATCACTGTCGACTATAATGACCAACACCTCCATCATCTCCAGAATCATCAGCGCCACCACAATAAATAAACAAGACATTTATTGTTTCGTCTTCTTCATCGTCCACTACACATGATCATCTCAGGATACTGCTCAACTGTCATTGAACAGCGGCTAATTAGTTTTCCCCAATCAGAGAGTGACTTGGGCTTAATTGTACACCATGACCGTGAACCACTATGTACGAAAGTAGTATACTGGAAGACATGTACGCGCGAGCAGACGCGTTGAGAGCACGTCCATCTGGAATAAGGTCGTACCCTGGTTTGAGACCGGAACATGATCAACGTGTCGAGTTCCATTAAATATTAATCTGTACGACGTGCTTCTCCAATTCCGCTGTTTCTATCTTCCAGACTATTCTACTTGTTTGCTTTGTTGCCCCTTCTTTCCAAACTTTGCCAGATGAGTTGCTTGGACCCATCACCACCACCACCACCAACGTCATCATCATCGCCATCATTAAAATCATCATCATCGTGATGATAGTCGACGTCATCAACCTCCTCCTCTTCCGCCTTCTCCTCCTCTTTCTCATCATCATCATCATCATCATCATCATCATCATCATCATCATCATCATCATCATCATCATCATCATCATCTTTATCATAAGTCTTCTTTTTATTGCATCCTCTTCGTCTTGTTTTTTCTCTCCCTTCCTCCTCCTCCTCCTCCTTCTTCTTCTTCTTCTTCTTCTTCTTCTTCTTCTTCTTCTTCTTCTTCTTTTTCGTTACTTTCTAGAATCTCACCCGCTGCCTTGACAAGCCCATTTGGAAAGACATGACCATCGGTCTACACTCCACGGTAATGTTGCTGCGCTCCGTTATCCATCTCCATCTTCCTATACGCTTGCGAAACATGGACCCTCGCAGCAGATCTACAACGAAGAACACAGAGCATGGAGACGAGGTGCTACAGGCGACATCTGGGCATTTCCTATACCCAGCACATCGCCAACGACGAAATCCGACAGACCATCACACAAACCATAGGATAACACGATGACATGCTTACAATGTGTTACGTTGAAACGCGAACGAAAGTATGTCGGAAACGCGCACGATAGATCTAATCGTTTCGTTTTGCAAAGTATTCAATAATGGAGTTTATTTACCTTTGATTTGAGTTTGCATTGTTGTTAGGAGAGGCTTTGTATAACGTTGATGATTTGCGTTAGTCGATATTACTGGAGAATTTTCTGGATCTGCGTGTTTACTCTCGATAGAAATTTCCCGATACATGTCGAAGCAAGAGGACGTTCCGGAAGGAGAAGAAATATGTATGACGTAAGACAGTAATGACGAAGTTAGAAGCGATTGGTTAAATTGCGTTATACGAGATTGATCCAGGTTATTCGGGAGTATCAAGAGACTATTTAAGAGCCGCGCTGTTTCAAAAATAAGGAGTGAAGTTGTTGAAAGTGATTTGGAAAGTAACATTTTGAAAGTGGAAAGGCGATTGAGCGATTGTATGCAGTTGTTGATGTATGCTGAATAAAAGTGGAAAACTTCATACGTCGACTTTGTGACTTGTATGCTGAGTGAGCAGGCTGCGTGAATAAACGAATCTGAGCTACACTCATCAGTACTTCAGCATTGGGGCTGAATCCACTACTGATAGAAAACACCAACATCGATTCGAGTGTAACACAATGGGAAAGAAACGGAAACTCCGATGGTATGGCGCCGTCACCAGAGCATCAGGCCTTGCAAAGATCTTCCTGCAAGGCACGGTGCAAGGAGACAGAAGAAGAATGAGACCGAAAAAGAGGTGGGAAGGCAACATTCGAGAATGGACTGGCTTGACACTGAGCGAAGCCATGAGGGTTGCTGAGAACAGAGAAAGATGGAGTTTGCTGGTCAAACGATATCTGTGGTTCCCCAACGACTTTCGAGTTACGGGATAGGATAGGGTAAGATAGAAAGGATCTGACTTTTTATTGTAGGTTTTGATCACGATCAGTGTAAGAGTTCATAATCTAAGTGTAGGTCACCAACGTGTCAGAGATTGATCACCAAGCTTAGCTGGTGTCTGCCAAGGAACTCTAGGATATATTAAGTAGTCTCCATACTGTTTTGAAATATATCACGGTCAAAGCCGTTCTGTTCGGTCTGCGCGAAACCGTTCCTTTGGGGCTGCGTTTTTAGGTAATGGATTACTGTATGTTCCTAGTGTATTTTGTACTTGTTATTAGCGTAGATATAGTACCATCGTTTACAAGAAACCATTGCGATTCACTCCCGACAATTCGCAGTATGCAGACAAAGCTACAAAAAGTGAACTAAATTGGAAACGGTTAATTTTAATTATTGGTTGAATTTATTTGTTCTAAAATTCTGGGGCTGTTTGAACAGGGTTAATTTTGTTATATTATAATCCCTTAAATATTTTTGACTTTTCTGGTCTGTGAATGATTTATGTTTGATTCATTAGTAACTGTTTATGAATATAATTCATGACGTCATTTACAGAAATTGCTGGTTGCTTTCCTTCTTGTGTACAATACTAGCTGAAACTTAACTCCTTTATTGAAATCAAAATGTTCTTGCTTGAATTAACGTCACGATTTGGACTAGCAAAGGGATAGTCAAGTTACATTTCTTGCTTAGTACTCTGCATACAGTCTTAGACATAATTATCTTCTTTGCCTTCTCTACTAGCTCAGCGAAACTGTTTATTTTTACTTGCACAAAGAAACTTGATTTTTTAATGCTCAAAAAACAAAGTCTGTCGTAAAGAGAAATCTGCCGCTTTCAGCTCACCCCACACCCTCCCATTGACCCTTGAGCTAGGTTGAAGGAGTTGAAAAGTTCTAATAGAAGGCGATGAAAAATAGTCTGAGAGCAAGCTGAGAAGAAACCGACACCTAGGAGAGTGAAGATGTGTTCCTGGCGCTGAAAGATTGTGAGCGGGTGGTGGTATTAAATACCTAGGGCCGGGACCTATTTCTTATTTTTCACAGTTGGAAAATAATAATAATAATAATAATAATAATAATAATAATAATAATAATAATAATAATAATAATAATAATAATAATAATAATAATGAATAACATTTATATAGCTTTATATAGCGCAAAACTCACAGAGACTCATTGCGCATACACACGCATTCACTCATTTGTTCTCGCGCCTCTAGCTTAGTAGGTCTCAAAGTTACCGGTAACTTGCTATAGATGCTTTGCAAGCTTCGAGCATATCTTAGACCTGGAAGTTGCGCTGCATTAACGACCATTTTATTTGAGCTCAATCATAACAAATTCAGCACGATATCGTAAAACCAAAGAAACGTCAAAATCTTGTTATTAATTGCCAAACTCAAAAATTGCCTTAATTGACTGTAAGGTTCTTTCGTAGTAACCTATCACCGTCCTGATCCCGTAGCATTTTAGTTTGCATCACGATTAGTCTATTGCGCGCGCTGGGTACCACTTACTGCCTGCGAATCGTATCTTATAGATCTCCGACATCTGAGGGTAGTTTTAAGTACATTGCGCTAAAGGAAGCTGCGCACACATACATACGTATAGGATTAACATAGGCGCCAATAGTTACAGAGTGTATCTATACACCGCCACCGATAGTTACTGGGTGTCGGCGATGAGGTGGCTCGTTTCTTACGTGCAGGCGTGAGGCGCCAGCGATCCTCCTCCATTTATATTATTGCTTCTCCCTTCGGGTCACTCAGATCACCGTTGTGCCGAGTGTATGGGACGCAGGAAGTTAGAATATAATTTTGGGTAGACTATGCTGTAGAACTGTGTTAGTGCTTAGGATGCAGAAGAGGATTATAGGATGACACTTTAATGTGGACACTCTGAAGATAGAAGATAACTAGATTAAAGACAGAGTAGAAAATCCCAGTCCATTTTGGTAGACAATCGCATGTATAGGAGAGTAACTGTCGTTTTTTGGTTTTTTTAAGTTTGGTGAACGCAGGTTAAATTAAATAAAGAAACGATGTGTCGATCCCGTGATTATGAATAAGATAGTTAGCAAATCAACGCATGTGGAGTTAAATGAAGCTGAAGATGTTCTGCAGCAACCCACAGGTATTCAAAACCACATCGTCCAGATTGCACAGTCATACTACTTACTAGTGTGCAAGTCTCTGATTCATGCAAGCGTCCTACAGATCTCCTCCGTCGTCGTCGTCATCATCATCGTCATCATCATCCTGATCATCATCATCATCATCGTCA
>JBAHVR010000392.1:1190000-1217500 GCA_036898135.1 Oncomelania hupensis | reverse complement strand
ACACGCACATACACACACACAAACACCCACACACATACACACACAAACACACACACACATACACACACAAACACACCCACACATACACACACAACCGTATAAAAACGCAGTTGTTATGACTTTAATGAAAAGCGACAGACGTCGTTTTGACTTCTTTTTTTTTAAATGTGTCCATTTTATTAAGTTAACACTAAGCCAAACTTTAACTCTAACCCTAGGAACACTGGGTTGACGTCAAAATAACGGGGCCGTCAAAAGAACGTAAGTAGAATACAAAGAGTGTGTAACAATAACGGCGTTTCTATATCGCCACACGCACACACTCACCCAAACGCGCACACATTCCACACACACACACACACACACACCCACACACACACACACACACACACGGCCACCTTTCCAGCATCTGCACACATGCACCTCCATTAAAGGGCTACTCCGTGCATAGTCTCGTGATATTCTCTCTCACCTACATCATTCTACAAATGTTATAATCCATTCCAGCACTTGACTACCCTTCACCGGGATCGTTACATTTGCATCTGGGAACGAAACTTGCGACAGTCCTACGTGCTGAGGTGCAAGCCATGGCCGATTTCATAACTCCCCACTCCCTCTCTGCACCCCGCTCCCATTCTGGCATCCAAAGCTCAAAGCTAGCAGCAGTTCTTTTGTATATGCTACGCTGCAGGCATTGGAAGTGTTCACAATCTTCACCTCGTGCGTTTCCAACCTCAAAGCTAGCAGCAGGTCTGCCTGTTGCGGTGCAAGCCATCTGGTACAGTTTTCAAACTCTTCACTGTTTCTCTGACCTCAAAGCTGGCGGCAGTTCTACATGCAGCAATGTCATACTCTTTCCCGCTCATCCTTGCCCAAGATTCTTCTTCTTCTTCATCTGCTACCTCATCCTCCACCGCCTTCTCTTTTTCGTACTTCTATTCAATATCTATGAGGGCCAAGGACCCATTCCCTTTTATTTTAAACGCATATTCACTTCATTTCTGCCTACACCTCCTGTTTCGATTTTTTGCCCTTCCACTTGCAGACATACATGCATGGCAGGTTCATACTTTTTCCTGTCAAGGCGTCCGGTCAGTATTTGAACAGCCGGCCCACAGAATCGTTGAATTCTCGCCCAACCACCAACCCACCCTACTCCACCCCACCCTCGCCACCGCAGTCTCATTCATTTCCATTACTTCCAAGATCCCGGAAGAGCGAACGTGTATTCATATCTCTATAATAGATTCTGTACTATGTACTATGCTTGTACAGTTGTACCGCTATCCATAACAGTGTTTATTGAGCCGCTATCTCTGGTTAGTTAATCCAATTCTCTTTTATTTTTATGCGCCGCCTTATTACTATTTGTGTTTTTTTTTCTTTCTGTCGACTTCTACACGTCTGAGAGATGTGTAGTTTCTGATGTAGTAGAAACTACACATGTTTCTGACCATTTCCTTATGGTCTTTCCAGCATCCAGGTTATTTTAAAAGTTCTTTTACCAAATCACTGGGCTGTTAAATTCGTCAGTTGTGGGTTTAGTTCTCTTTCTACTGCGTTTTCTCGTTTGATTTCGAGCGCCAAAAGATCTTTCCGATTAGTGAGTCCATGCGACTGTTCCTAAGCGTAGGCGCGCGGACACGAGGCTCTTTTACCCTCGTACATCCATTCTTTCGAATACTGTTCCAAAGAGCGATTCGTCGATTATGGAAACACTTAGTAACAGACCCCGTTATTATCTTCTCACCGCTTTCCGCAATTTCATGTATCGCTTACTTCCCGTCTGTGATCTACATGCGTGCAAGGCTTCCGACATCATATGCTGTAGTTTAATGATACGTCCTCGATAAATAAAAAATACCTTTAAACATATATAACTGTACTGAACTTGTCCGTTCTCACCCCCACTTTTCCAACTGACTTCATCTTTTATATATATTCTATCCCGTATTTCGAAAGTCTTTGGGGCACCACAAATGATTGTGTAACCAGCTTACTCCATCTTTCTCTGTCCTCAGCAACCCTCATGGCTTCGATCAGTGTCAAGCCAGTCCATTCTCGAATGTTGTCCTCCCACCTCTTTTTCTATCTCCCTTTTCTTTTGCCTCCTTGCACCGTGCCTTTCAGGATGATCTTTGCAAGGCCTGATACTCTGGTGACGTGGCCATATCATCGGAGTTTCCGTTTCTTCAACACTGTGAGCATGTCACCGTGTTGTCCAATGGCTTGTGTGATGGCCTCTCGGACTTCGTCGTTGGTGATGTGCTGGGTACTGGAAATGCCCAGAAGTCCTCTACAGCAGCTAATCTCCATGCTTTGTATTCTTCGTTGTAGATCTGCTGTGAAAGTCCGTGTTTGGCAAGCGTATAGGAAGATGGAGAATTATATAGCTTTGAGTATAAATGTGCAGGTTAGATATATATATATATATATATATATATATATATAGATAGATAGATAGGTAGATAGTTAGATAGATAGATAGATAGATAGATAGATAGATAGATAGATAGATAGATAGATAGATAGATAGATAGATAGATAGATAGATAGATAGATAGATAGATAGATAGATAGATAGATAGATAGATAGATAGATAGATAGATAGATAGATAGATAGATAGATAGATAGATAGATAGATAGATAGATAGATAGATAGATAGATAGATAGATAGATAGATAGATATTGGTCTATATTATTACCTAACCTTTTTCACTAACATTCTTGCACGGGCCTTTTTGCACCAAGCATGCTATGCTAGTTGTATGTTATAAAACCCCAATCAGTCGATCAGTCAATGGACAATTATGGTTGTCCGATCCATCTTTTTTTTTTCACCACCGGAAGTCCAAAACGCCCGATTGATAAAAAAATCTTCTGCCTTGCAAGCAGCGCCCCACCATCCACCGTATGTCGCCTTACTTTCTTGTTTCGCTTTATAGAATTATCACCAGATCTCAACTATCTTTCGTCTCCCCCGCCACTGATCTGTCTTTCGATTTGTATTTCCATACATATCTACCTTGACATGCTTCCAAATAGTCGGGGGAGGGGTGTGTGTGGGGGGGGGGGATGGTAGATGGGTGTTGATCAGAACGAGCCAAAATGTACTTTCTCAAAGGTCAAGGTCATTGGGCTTCACATTTTCCAAACACGTTTTGCGCTGTATGTAAACATTGGCTCCGCGGCTAGTTCAGATAATGGACCTGTTATCATTCTATGTTTCCCTTTATAGCCTGGGGAGGCACGGTGGCCTAATGGTAGAGCTTGAAGTTCCCGGGTTCGAGCCCAGGCATTGTGTTGTTTCCTTGGGAAAGACACTGTACTCCCGTTTCCTACTCCTTCGGATGAGAGTGTAAACCGAGGTCTAGTCTGTGTCGCATACATCCCATCATAACGGACTTTAAAGATACTGACGCTCATGTCCTAGACGGGTGAGTGCCGGTGACAAGAACACACCCAGCATGCACCTAGGTCCTACTCCCCCATCCCAATTGAGCTCAGTTGTCTGGAGCGTTATTACGATGCGCCCAAAGGCTGCAAGTTGGCGCCTTGGGCGGCTGGAGTTAGATCCTGCATCGGCCAGCGCCTTGAGCAGCTCTTGAGCTGGAAAAGCGCTATATAAGAACCATTAAATTAAAACAAATAGCCCGGTCAAAACAACGCCAAGAAACTTAGCACTTAAAAATGCTTTTTTTTCTTTTTTTTTTCGTGTGTGTATGAATACATTAGAAAGGCTTGCCATCTTGTTTTACTGTATAGCCAACCTCCATTTGATCATTAATCCAATTCCCTCAGGCTCACCTACATTCTCCTATTTCTTATTCCAATCTCCATCTAGTTCCCTTCATTTTCCTTCCATAGGCTGCTACCTTAATCCCATTCAGAAAATTGCTCCGGTCGGTGCGGCAAGCAAAAAGCAGGTCTGCATAGGGCAAGCATCGCCACTGCCCTGTAACAGTGCTATGGCTTCAGTGGATGAGCGTACGGCGCGAGACAAGAGAGTAAATAGGTTCAGGCTTCGTGATCGTATTTGTGCCACGAAGAAGGAAACTTGCGTCATGAGAGAAGGACATTCGTGCCAGGAAAGGAGGGAATTTGCGCCACGATAGAAGGAAATTCGGAGAGAGAAACCTTTCTCCCAGGGAGACTGGCAAAACTGAAGTGGAAGCTTCATTGGAAAGTACAAACCCGTTATTGGCATCATCCGTAATGTGAGCTGAATGCTGTGCAGGTTCCAAGCACACAGTTACTCAGAACTCAGGCTTTGTTGTGAGGCTACTGGCAAATAACGTGTAACAACAAATAACATGTAACAACAAATTACATGTAACAACATGTGTATTGTGTATCTGTGCAGTGAATATTGAAAATAGCATTTAGCAATTTGTAAAACTTCGTGAAACGGTCATATGGAACTATTTTGAGTTTAGTATTACTGTAATTATGTGTGCGACTCGGCATTATAGTGCTAACGAGATCGCGAAAGAGAGAGAGATTAACGTCTACAAAGTATATTACGTTTAAAGTAAAGAGGCTACGTGGGAGGTCAAAAAGGTACCGAACTTTGCTAATGAAGAAAATATTTAATCATGGAATGTTTGAAAATGCGACGAAAGTTGTGTAAGCCTAAGTCTGACCTGATGATGAAGTCGGCATTTGAATATGATACGATAAGAGCATAGAGCGGAGGGAGTACCCTATAGCCCAACCTTTAAAGCATATATGCACTGGACGTCTATAATATAGAAGGTATTGGCTAGGACGTAAGTGTACTTGCTGTGATATTCCGTGTGGAATGGAGCAGAGAGTGGTATTATGAACGTGAAAAGCGCCATTAGCGAGGCAATCATATATCAAACGTTGATGGGGTGGAAGCTTCCATTTGGTGCTTGATCAGCTAAGCTGTAATGCGAACCCATGCTCTAAAATCCAGTGTGTTGAAATCTATGTGAAGCGAATTGTGCAATATTTCATTAGGGTGGTAAGAATTCAACAGGTTCTGCTAGTATACCTCTGCCTCCGTGCTATATAGTAGCTAGTTAGCAATAATTTATTAGTTATTAACTGGCGCGATGAAGCTCGAACGGAGACTGCCTGATAGATTTAACGCAATTTCGCGTATTCGCCAGACAGTCATTCTGATTATATTAATACAACAAGGGAGTGATGTGGGATGGAAAAAGAAGGAGGTCAACGGAAGTGGTTGATAGGAAGTTATTAGCTGCTCATCTTATATCCGAAGTTAATTCACAACTTTCCGGCACCTCTCATAAAAACTCGTGGGTATCGCCATTATAAATTAAAACGAGGTTATATGAAACCAAGTTCCGGTTTGGTTTGTTTTGCTTTTATCAAAGCTTGATGCGTGACTTTTAAATATGGCAAATTGCCGAAAACGACGATTGTTAGAGCCCGAAAATGAGTGGGATAAGTATAAAAACGGTGGAGGAAGTACATGCTCAGTGAAAGAATGCAAAAAACAATCGTAGAGGCCTGTATTTGTGGCGACTTCGGAGGTGCGTCGATCATCGACAGAAAGTGAAACAGGACCTGAAAACTCTTGTAGTTTTCCATAGCTTCGCCGTCGCAACCTTCACAAAACACGAAGTAACTGACTATGTTTATGCGAGCGTTGTGGCCAAGTGGGCTAAGGCGGGACTAACTTGCCTTGTCCACAAGCCAGAAACCAATGGCGCCTGACAGGTGTGGGTTCGAGCCAGCATCTGGGCGTTATGTTTTTCCGAATATTTTTCAAAAATTCACAAATAATGTTAGGTAGGTAGGGTTTAGGCGCGCCACTGGCGATAGAAAGGGATAATAAACTGCAGCAAAAAAAAAAAAATATGTGAGGGTACGATACAGGTGGCCAGTGACACATGTTATTATTCTTGAATATTTGGAAATAACTCACTAAAACACGCGGAGAAAAAAAAACGGAAGTATTTTTCATAGAGGGGATTCCCGTTGGTGCATAGGATAGCAGAAAAGTGTGAATAGTACATAGGAGAAGGAGAAAGGACGGGGAAATGGATGGAGTAGGAGCAGGAGAATGATGGTAGTTAACATTCATTACAAGTCAGTAGTAAAGTGTTATGTATACGGTTGTTTACAATGTTAAATATAGAAACTTACAACGATTTGTTTTTAAAGAAGAGTCTTGGAGTAGAATATACGTTTAATAAGTAGTCTTGCTTGCAAAAAAGAAGGCGGAAAGGAGGTCAACGAAAACATATTGAGCACAGTAAAAGACTTCTTCAAACTTCTTGGAGATTTCATTTAAACGCTAGACGATTACTTAAGATGTCAATTAAGATTTCTGTAGACTTTAATGAATATTTATCTAAGCGGTTATCAAGGTAAATTGATAGACCTCTTTAGATAATTTTTTATAAAGGCTAGACTATAATAATAATAATAATAATAATAATAATAATAATAATAATAATAATAATAATAATAATAATAATAATAAAAATGGATGTTATAGTATTACTTTACAATTGATTTATCAGTGTAAGTGAGGACTTGTTTGTACATTAATAAAAAAAGAACAACTATACAATTGCTTTGCGACAGATTCTTCATTAGCATCGTCTGGACTATGGCGTTATTAGTTACCAGTAGTTGAAAATAGGCCTATTCTCTAAGCTGTCATTTTTTTAAATTCAACTTAGAGGAGGTCTACAGAATAGTTCAAAAGGACCCAAACAAGCCTACTCCCTAATAGAAACTGAGTAGGAGCAATAGGTCTCCTAGCCACGCTGTGTGCCAAATACGTTCTTAGTGTTAGGGCTGTTACTAAGTTTCAGTACCGAGCTATTCAGTGACGAAAGAGATGTCCCTACAAAATAGAATAGCGGTTGTTTTAAATAACACTACTAAGTAAGTAAATACAGGTGTAAGCCTAGTAAGCTTATGTAGTGAATAGGCGCTATTTTACGTCTGTTGAAGAATGAGTTTCTTGGTCGATACTAAACGAGAACTATGTATTGACGGTTATGTAATGAAATAATAAGTACAATAAGCAAACGCTGATCTTGAAGAAAGATGTCAGTACGCACTATCTTAATTCCGTTTCAAGAAAGAGCTTCACTCTGTCGAGAAACGTAAAGAAGAGCTCTATTAGCGGCGACCGCTGTGTTTAAAAAGTAAGCGCACCGGTGCTGGTGGTAGTATAACCCGATCACTTTATTTAACTCCTTTTTTTAAAGAAATGAGCCGCGCGCTGTAGAGAAAAGGGAAGCGCTGTATAGTGGAAGCTGACGGTGTGATTACCGCCTGAAAGGCGCTGGTGAGGCAAATCACGTTAACAACGCTTCGTTACGGCACAATTGCATTTGCTGTGACGTAGCAGGGTCTGGCGGGCAATCGGGGACGTCGATCACAGAACCTGCCCTAGTGGAGAGGCCCCAGGGACGTGCTGGGGACACGCTGGTAGGCCTCGGCGAGACAGGGGGGAGAGAGATGGGGATGCAGAAAGAAGCAGCATACACGAAGATGCGGTCAGTTTGTTTTGTGGAATAAGTCAACAGGGCCAAACCTTGTGGCTCTACTGTAAACTCTTTAACTCGGTCACCACTAAGAGATTGTGCATGGATGCGGTGTAGAAGTGCATTCCTCATCAACGCACTCTCTCTCTCTCTCCTTTGGTTTCTGAGCTGACGGTAACTTTCATCGACAATGTGAGGGTGTTTGCTAGGTCCTCGCCTCTGAAGTCTTACAGTTGGTGCTATTGAACCTTTTAACCTAAAGAAGCCTTGAAAAAAACAAACACGGCATTTTGTCATTATACACGACTTATTCTGGGTTCTGGAGACCGTTTCCCATATCTTATGTTAACAGTGCTATTACTCGCGAGAGTTTTGTTCTGACACACAAGTGGATGAGATCAATACATCTGACTAATCGGATTAAAAGACAGAAAATCATACTAGTCTTGTGAAAACCGCAGTCATGTCGAGGGATAAGATACTGTCCTTTTCCTCCTCCTCTGCCGTCTTCTTCCTCTTCTTCTTCTTCTTGCCTTCCCTTGCAACGAAAGAAGAGTAGCTCAGAGGAAGTTTGTTTTTCTAGTGCCATTGTCTGCATTCAGTGAAGCCTCGTTGTATTGAAATAGATGTATTGAAGAAGTTATTTCGTTAGATCTATGGAACTTACGTTAAAGATGTTAGTTTATTTTGTTTTCTTTTTTTCTTCTTCATTCTTCGTGTAGCCTATTTATTTTTTTTATATAGTAAACATTGACCAAGCTTTAGATTAAAATCGACATTTGAGATTTGAAAGAAAAGCAACTTCCTAGCTTCTTCTATCACCATTCCACTGCCCATCACCCTTACTCCAGTGGTAATACAAATACGTTTGGAAAATCTTTCATGCAGGGCCTTGTTGTGCTTTGTGGGTGCAAAAACCCACTGGTAGGATATAGATGACAAATTCGTTCTCTGGATCAAGGGAGACAAGCCATGCCCAGGGGAAATGGGGTTTTTGTAGTTGAATCCCCTTTATCTTGTCATAAAAGTCCCCTATCGCCAGTTCCACAATCGTTGTTTTTGGAATAAAATCTTGCATGGAGGCCGTCCATCATGGCAGATTTATTCAGGAAATTAGTATTTGTGGTCTCCCGTTGCTGCCCCTCTGCTCATTCATCTTCTGGTTCTGCTACCAATGCTTCCTCTTCACGCTTTGTTATTACATTACAGAAGTAGGGAAGGGAAGCCTCTTTAAAAATCAAATCAAAATGCTTTTGATACACACTTATGGATGAAGATGAAAAAAAAATCATGGTAAAGTTACAATTACAGTGAATTTATTTAGAATTTAAAATAGTCCTAATCACCTGGACTCCAGCGTTCTGGATATATATCTCCCCGTGTCAGTTTAAACATAGGACATTCTTATGATGTCGTTCTTTTGGGTTCTCAATAACTATTTTTATCGGCGATACTGGTCGGTACCCCTTGGGGTCATGAGCAATCTTGCCACTGTAGATTGTTCTAACCTATAAAGGGTACAGTGAAAGCCCCAGTTGAAAACCTGTCTTGCCTTTGTAGGCATGACAAATTAACTGCGGCAACAGTTCCCCCCGTTGGAGTGCCGGGGTTTTCAGTATAAATAGTATCCCCACTTTCTGGAAATTTAGTGCTTTAAATTCCCACTGTCGCTGTCTTCCTCATTTGCTCTTTCCCATTCCCGATCTGTCCTACCACTCTGCTATACTATATTCTTCTTCGCTAGATCAATGACCTACCTTTTTTCTTGAAAACTCTTCCTGGACAAGACTCCTTGTTTGTGTATGGGGTCTGTTGGATCAGCTTGGGAATGTTGGACGCTTTCTGCCGGGTGGTCACTAGGGCTTCCTATGAATGTACTATTCTGCACTATAGGCATTTTATATGTATGTTTTTTTGTTGATGATTTATAATGATGTTTGTATTCTATTTTGTTTTTGTAATCGGGGAGTTCGCGTAGTTGAGGTCAACCCTCAGCCGTCCCTCGCGTGGGATGTCTTTATTGTAAAGTGACTGGCCGGTGGAGGGCATTCAATTTTCCCACTGGGGTTGTTTCAACAGATCTTTTATGCGGATCGGGGGTTGTCCGGTCCTGATTTGGCTCGGAAGAGTCCGCTGGACCTAAAGCAATAATAAATCAATCAATCAATCAATACTGGTCGGTCTTGTTTTCTGGTGCTTTTGTGGCGTAGAACTTTATGGGGAGAGTTGGGGGTGGGAGGAGTTATGTCTAAGCGTGGACTGGTTCCGGTAATACCTGAAGCCACTTTTGGACCCAATCTTTACTGCTCTCTGACATGGCATCAGGCGGTTCAGCCAGAGTTTCTGAGCCTCATTTGGGATATTCCTGTTAAGACAGGTAAAATGATAGTGGTGTTCCCGTAACCGTTTGGTCTTTGGGGGAGAGGAGGGGAGAGAAGGAGGGAAAGAGAGACGTCTGGGACCTTTTTCTGTGGTCCAGCTATATGATTGTGGCGTCTCCTCTCCCTCGCTGCCTTACCTGTGCTGGTGCGTGTGGTGCGTTTGTTTAATTGCGTGCGTGCCTTCCAAAAATGGCCACCCATCCAAGCATTAACCCAGCTCGACGAAGCTTAACGTAACATTTTTAGCGGGCGCCAAAACCATGTCGCTACTACGTCACCCAATAGTTAGATAAGCGAGAGAAACTCCGAAAATATTTTTAGTTCTCTGTATTGTTTTTTATCTGTCGAATCACAAGTATACAAACCGATTATGTACAGTTTTCTTGATTCACATGCAGTCTTTTCCCACCACCACCCACCCCATCTTCCATCTGCCCAATCATGTGTTTCCAGTAAATGCCATTGTGGTGGAAGCGTGCGAGTATTTCTCGTCTGTTGGCCTTTCTGATAATTGAAGCTGATGCAGCGAATCCAATGTAATGAAGTGTCCGCGTGTGTAATGCACAACTCCGTGACCAAAAGGTGCTCATTGTGCGATCAAGTATTCAATCATTCAATGTTATCGTACAATGAAGTGGTATTGTATATTATTTACTCTTTGTTTAGCCTTTGAGGAAGGGTGTCATACACTATATGGATGTCAACATAAACAAGAAATCCAGTGGTCTTCAATACACCCCCATAGCAAGGAAATGCGCAGTACAATGAATTGCGAATGTTATTCAAAACAATAGGAATGGCCTGCGGGTTTGATACTCAGTGTGGATTTGTTGGGCGGAACTCTCAAGGTCTTATGCTTCTCCCGATGGAAGGAAATGTGCTGTACCAGGCCTGTTTTTTTACGTAAAATGGCGGGTAATTGTGCCACTGGGGAGCGGCGGTTTGCATCTTATTTCGTCTGGCCGTGTAGCCACTGGAAAAGCGAAATACGAGTAGATATATAGTGTTAGTGCGCTATTCATATTAGGGAATGAAACTACTAAGTTTAGATCTAAGGAAAACCGACACCAAACTCAATACAGAGTTAAAGGACGAAGCATTGTGCAAGCACTTGTGGACACTACTAGAAGCAGAACAGTGCGTGTGTTACAAGGTATTTATCAATTGTTGATTCAGCCCCGATGCTTGAATCTTCATATGTATAACTCGAATTCGTTTATCCACGTAGCCTGTTCATTCAGCAACAAGGCAGAGTCGTCGTATACAGTTTTATAACTTTATTCAGCAAACATCAAGAACTGCATACAGGATCGCTTTCTGAAAATCACTAAAAAGATCGTCATCAAAAATCATCATACATCACTCCTACAAGCAGACAGTGGATTACTTATATAGCCTCTCTGCAATCGAGAAAAAGTTAGAACATTCCAGCATGAGGCAATAACCCCAAATCAAAATAAAAATCGTCACCGGAACTATGCACTGTCTTACGTCATAGAACGTAATTTAGGTTAGAAGAATCGCTTAGGTATTACCAGACCTTTCTGGAAGCTTTGGTGTATAATGAATAAGTAATTCCAGAAAATTCTTAACAATATTGACCGACACAAATTGATAACATTATACAAAGCTTCTTCTAGCAACAACGCAAAATCAAATCAAAGGTAAATACTCTATTTGTGCATGCTTTGCAAAACAAAATTATTGGACCTATCGCGTGCATCTTAATCGTAACAGAGTGAAGAATTCTTATTTGTTGGACATTTCACGGATGGTTGTCTCAATGCCAATTTGAATGGAGGCAATAAAGCTGTGTACGTGTGGTAGACACTTTTTGTAGCACATATAGGACCCGAGTTTACTTTAAAGATGATTAATGACGAAGTCCGACAGACCATCACACAAGCCACTCATATGCTCACAGTGGTGAAGAAATGGAAACTTCTATGGTATGGCCACCGGGAGGACAACATTCGAGAATGGACTGGCTTGACACTGAGCGAAGCCATGAGGGTTGCTGAGGACGAAGAAAGGTGGAGTACGCTGGTTAAACGATCATCTGTGGTGCCCCAAAGACTCTCGAGTTACTGGATATGATAGGATAGAATAGTGATGCTTTAGCTTGTAAGAACGTAACTGTAGATTATTGTCACACGACACCGAAGCGTATAGGTGACTACTGGTCACATTATTCTGACACCAGCGAACCAGTTGAAGGTAAGGGGAAAATAATATGGTCACACATTGGCCAATCCGGGATTCGAACCAGGTACCTTTCGGTTACTAGTAAGACTTGTATTGCTGTTATTATATACAGGTCTCTGCTGTAGGGTAGAGTGTTCTCTGTTCTACAATGTTACATTGCTACCGGCTATCCAAGAACAGACTGGCGTCTGTATCTAATCTGTAAAAAGCAGTAGCAACAAGTCAGTCGCTGGTGTAATACCGATGTGTTATGGTCGATCGATGTATCAGACTTGCACTTCGCTTTATAGCAGAATTGCAGTGAAAATGTCTGTTAGAAATTAATGACTCTTCCGGAAATATTGTATACCAGTTAGTGATATTTACTTGGCTGTGTGCCTTGTCGAGATGAGGAGATTGGTGTCCAGCGTAGATTTAGAAGCTCTTAAACGAACAATGTGAGAAAATTGCGTTACACTGACCAGGAAAAAAGTACTGGTTCTACGGCCATTGCACCCACTGATACTGCAGTTAGTAGGGGTTATTATGTGCTTCGGGCGGCGTTGTCCAGCATTAGAAGCTCTTGAGACAGTTTTGCTATCAACAAGTGGTCAGCGGCCGTATCGAACCGTTTCTGATTGCCCCTCTCTGCTTGTCTCTGACCACTGCAGGCCCTCCTGTCGCCCTGAAGTGTGAAGCTCCCATCTCCAACCTTTCATTCCGGGGTCGTCTCGCCGCGAGGAAGACCTTTTCGGGAAAGGGAGAAAAGTAAGAGATAAGAATAGGACGCTCGGAAATCAAGAGGAGGGGGGTGGGGGGGGGAAGAAGAGCCAGAGAAAGCCTGTAGCGACGAAAGTGAAAGAAAGAGCGGGCCTGATGGGAAGGAGTGAAAGGCGATTTCGCGGTCTATTATGCCGTCAGTGCTGGGACGAGAGTGGCTGACTGAGGAAGTGTTTAGAGACGACAAAAACGCACGTGCATCACTGGCGAGGGCCTGGTCGATGGCTGATGATGCCCAGAAGGAGAGGAAGAGAAAAATAAAAGGCCGCCGGATTTTCTGGAAGCCATTTTTACCTTACCTCTCTTCCTTTCCATCTCGGCGTTTTCATTGAATGAAGCTGCCTCTCATCGTCCTGGCCTTACATAGGTTGATGGGGATTTCAAACTCCATTTCGTCTCTTTAAATCGTCGTTTTTCGTAGTCGCTGTCTGAAAAGCAGAAGAGCTAGAGCGGTGTGATCGCAGCTTGAGATCGTGGGGGCGACTCCGATGAACGTGTAAAGGGGGAAAAAAATCGATTTTCAGCGTGGACACTCGACTTCATAGGGCCTTGTGCTCTCCCGCTGCAGCGTCGTCATTGTGCGAACCGTATGCTTCCTGCCTCCGGCGCTGATGATGATTACAGTGTTTGTGCGCTGATTGGCGTGTTTGAGATTGTGTAGTGTTAGGGGCAGTGTGCTCTTGTGGACTTTCCCTTTGGGGAAATAGTTTTTCTTCGTAGCTGTTTGCATGAATATGTAATGTTATGCTGCGAAGCAAGCATCTTTCTTTTATGTTTACCTATATTTGGAAATAAATGTTGGGCCGAGATGTACTTCAGATACATTATTTTATTTGTTTAGCATATTGATGTCCATTAACAAAATTTTATCGATGTAGTTTTACGACGCATTTTTATTTTGGCTTTTGAATTCGCCAAAACATTGCCAGTATCAGCCTTTATAAATTATCCCATTAATTTTCTGTTTACACATTTTGTTGTTGGTTGTTTGTTTTTAATAGCAAACTGCAGTTTACGACAGAGATAGAAATAAAAGAAATAAACATCCCACCTCGCGTTGGCATTTAATTTTCAAGTTTCACATTTAGAAACAAAGCCAACTAAGAACCAAACATTGTGGTATTAGAAATTGAAAATTGACGAACACGTTTTTGATTTTCGCATGTAATAGTCCACACTTCAATGTTTGCTATTATAACAAGTTTCAGTATTTACTTCATGGATTTTAGAGCAATACAAAAAAGTGTCAATGACAAAATGTGTGCTTTTAGAAGAAAAAAACAAACGCAATTATTTTTACCGCATTATTTATTTTCGCATCGATTGCAGCGGTTGGAAATCGTTTGTTAATAATGAAATCAACTCTGTATTTTGTGGTCATTATCAGACTGAAAACATCAGGAACACTCCGTGAATAATGAATAAATTGCACTTTGGTACTAAGCTCTAAAACGCCACTGCTGGTAACTTTGCCGAGCAGTGGACTTACGGTAGAAAAGTAGTTCATCTTCAATTTGGCAACCCAACGCCGTTAAAGGTTTCAATGAAGCTAAAGAGTTTCTCAAGTCCCCTATACGCTGACGTGTCCGGGGACGGTAATCCATCATCGCATCGCAAGAGTTTCTGCAGCATCGCACAAGCATTTTGATATTGAAATGTATTAAGACAAATCAGAATATTGTATCAATTTAGCTTTTC
The DNA here is from genome assembly GCA_036898135.1 of Oncomelania hupensis. Taxonomy (NCBI): domain Eukaryota; kingdom Metazoa; phylum Mollusca; class Gastropoda; order Littorinimorpha; family Pomatiopsidae; genus Oncomelania; species Oncomelania hupensis. The sequence continues at coordinate 1,202,955 of JBAHVR010000392.1, read as the reverse complement.
CTCTGTTTGACATTAGTTCTGATACGGCACTGCGCTTTTACTAGCAGTTTTATTGTGTGCTACGTTTAATATGATGAATAGAACCAACTTGCATTTTGCTGTGACAGCGTTTCATTTTTTCTTCCGAGTTTATAAGGCCGCTGCTGTTTTGTTCTTCCGTTTGGATATTGTTGCTACAGCAATAGTCTTTGTTTCTGATTCAGATTTTCATCGATCAGTGCTTTGTTCCCTTTTTACAGCATTTTTGTTGTCGCTAAGTAGTTGCATTTTGTTGAACGATAAGATCCGTCTAGTTCTGATCGTGGTTCTGATAGGCCACTACTGATGTTTTAACCCTTTGTTATTTTCGCACGGAAGGTGAATTAATGACACCCCTTCCCTTTTCCCCTCCCATCCCTTTAGAGGTACTGAATGAATCTCGATGACAATGCCAATGCAGTTGGGGGCAGTTCTGCTTGCGTCAGCGTGCAGCAGCAGGTTGCAGAAAATACAAGGCTGAATGTTGGATTCACTTCTGTGGGGTCTCTTGTTTACGTCGCTCTCCTGTCATAACAGATAACTACATCTTCCTCTTTTTTAAAAAGTCCTTTTAGGATCTTTTGTCAAAAACTACCTTAAGAGTAAGAGGACGAAGAGGAATTGATTAAGAAGATTGGTAGTGTTTTGCTTTAAATATCGCTGCAATTAAAAAACGATTTAAGTAAATTGAAGGAGGAAAAGCATTAAGTTTATTTTTGTATGAAGACTGGTGCAATGAGTTTTTAAATTATTGAAAAGGTTGTTAGTAAGGGGCAGTCACTTTAAATCTCCTTCCGTAACTACTTGCAACAGAAGAAGAAGCAATAGAAAAAGGTTCGTTTTCAAGTTTCAATATTGCTTGAATTTTGTTGAATAATTGAAAAACTGCTATACGATGGAGGTTAATGTGTTTTTGTTTTGAGGACTCTGCGCTTCTATTTATTTAAAATGGCAGTTGAAAGCGTATTAAGAGACATGCATTGACTGAACAAACAGTTTATAATTTCATAAATACGCAGACCCAATTGGGGTATAAACTGTTTCCAGTTTTAAAAAAAGTTACGGTGTTCTGTGTTCTTGGCTTCTTTCTTTGGAAAACATTCAGCTTGCAATTACTAGACCGATTAATCTGAGTCCCATCAAGTCAGTATGACTAAACATGTTACGTTTGTGAATTTGATTGCTGATGCTTATTATGCTTATTTCTAATGTGCGCAGATGCGAATGTATGCAAATGCTTATTTGATGTTTTGTGTAAGCAGAACGAAAACTGGATGCTACGATGGTAATTGCTGGTGTTCTCGTATAGAACTAGATGCTAGAGTTTGGTTCGCTTGTGCAAATTTCACAAGGCAGGAAAAGAGGTAGCAATTATCGATAAAAGATTAAACAGCATGAGTCACATCTCTCTGTACCAGCTGCTAGTTCTGATAATCGTTTTGTGTGTTTGTTATTACACTGTTCTATACTGAATATCAGAGAGTGCTCATAGACTTACTAGATTCTTCGGCAATGACACTCGGTCTCAAACTTATTCTTGTGTAGTTTTGTTTTGGAGTCTCTTAAGGCTGAATTAAAGTTGCTCGGACTAATAACAAGCCTTTGGTTCAATGGTAGTGTCGTCAAGACGTAAAGTAAAGTTATTTTCAATCTTCGCCTATCAGTGAAAGAGGGTACCGTCTACCAAAACTACCTACATTGTTCTCTACACAGTGGAAGATTTTAGTTAAAGTTAGACTATTTTCAGGTATTTTGTTCTGGGTTGGCCACTTCATGATAAACTGTGCCCTTTAAAAATGTCTGCCAAATTATCTACATTGATTTTTACACAGTTAAAGTTATTTTCGATATTTCTTTCTGTCTTCAACACTCAGTGAAAAAGCGTTTCTTTAAGTCTGCCAAACTATTGACGCTGTTTCCACTTCTACTAGTTCTAGCAAGCTATCTTTCCGCTCATCACAGTTGTTTTGTAAAACTAATCTTGCCCATATTTGATTTTAAATTGTTTCAATGTGGGGTTGCGTCTTAGCATTGAGGATTTGGCATCTCGGTTTCGAGTTCAAATAAGGAGCCACGTTCGTTCCACTTACAGGATGACGTTTCTGTTTGATAATTCGATTATTTGATTTTGCGATGTTTTAATAGCTATAATATATCCATAGCACTAGAGCATGCTTATCTTGTTATCTAGTTCAAGCAAGTTTAGTGCGGTGGTCTTTTTAGATTAAGTTAAACAAAAGTTGTCAAACCAGATTTTATACTTTTGTTAAACATATTCATTAATGCAGAATAGAATCATGTTTTACCTCGCCACTATTTTTGTGTGATGTGAATAAAGCTTCGTCGGTAAGGATAATTTCATTTTCCTTAATGGGATTGTAGCTGTTTAAACACCTATTCCACTATTTAGGCAACTCTTCTACAAGTTCTATTGTGATGGAGTGATTTAAAAGGAGTCACCGGTGGAGGGGGTGGAGGGTGTTGTGTTCACCGAACTGTGGTGTTGTGTTGTGTTTGCACATTAAACTTGTGCCCAGTCAGTTTTCCGAACTTGTTGCCAGATTGCCGATTTCTGTTGCAGTGCAATTCCATTAAGGTTATGGCGTATTCTGTGATTTTGAAAGTTTCGCCATAGTAAATAACGTGAGGTATTTCGTACACTGCTGACTTGCCACGGAAACTGCAGCACGGAACAGACACAACGCTTCTCCATATCAATCAATTGCTGACTGATGGTGGATGTTATTATAGTGGAATGCACCCACAGCGCTGCTTCGTTTTAATAACAGTGTTCTGGAAAATATAACAATTCGTAGAAATGGCATGTGTATTGAAGGACGTATAACTTAATGGAAGCGGTGCTCCGTTTTAGAAAAGTTCCAAAAAGAAAGTACTTCAGTTGTGTTGTTATTCGTGAATATTGGAAGTGCACTTTGTTCTGCAACGTGACAGCAATCACTATGTACGGTAACACCGAAAGTGCAGTGCTGTTTTAGTAGCGTTCTGGAAAAAGTAACTGCTTCGATTTCGTTGTTATGCGTGAATACTGCAACACACTCTTGAGTCTGCAAATGTGACCAATACCACTTTGGACAGCATAGTGGCCCTTTATTGGATTACGGGGACTGTGGTGGTTAGTTTAGCAGTGTTCCTGAAACCGCTTCGGCTTCATTCTTACGCGTGGATACTACTATACAACATTTGAATTCTGGAAATGCGACACCAATCCCTTTTGGATATTTCGAAAAAGTACTGGCAGACGGACGACACACCTTGTTTTGTTTCCTCCCTTTGGACATATTTAGAATAAGACTGGGGAAGAACTCCCGTCCTCACGCCGCTGTACCGCATCACGACCCTTTCAAGGCACTAGTTGTATTCCTCGGGGGAAGAAAAACACATCTGTTCTTGAGAATTGTATGCGCCAGTTAATTGTCATTTGAGAATACTAAAACATTCTATGTCTGCAAGTGTTGCGAAAGTCGCTAACCTAAAGCACTAATGATGCAAAGCCGTGCCACTGAAGTAGAGCCAAGTGTGAAAGTCTGACACCGTCTGTGCAGTCCCAAAGGGAGGTAACTGCGGTGTTGATCGCCGCCTCTGACCTGGCAAACTGACCACTGCGGCGTCCAAAAGGAGCTAGCATCATGAATAGCCCTTGATTACTACTCTCCCCCTTTTTCTCTCTCCTGGTAACCTGGACCTCCGCCATTTCTTTTTATCTGACGTCATTTAGTTTGGCTAGCTACATCAAGGTCCCCGGAGCAAACGTGTTTGGTTCAGCGCGACCAGCCTCTTTGGCACCATGGGCAGGAAGCTATTCCCGGAGGACTCTCAAGTGACAGCGGAAGTGAAGAAAGTAAGGCCCGTTTTTAGTAGCTTTAACTCTTTTGTGCCAAGTCTGTTGCAGCTGCCAACCTCGTTTTGGGGGCTATTCGATTCTCATTTGGGAACTGGTGGTCGTGTTGTGTGGGTATATGTGTTGACATCACGTTTCAATGTGTAGTGATAATGCAGTTAATATATATGTAAAAAAAATTCGTTGGTTTTTCAACGTTTTGTTTTATATAATTGAAAAAAATTATAAGAGTTTAAAATGTTTCACTGATGGTTCTTCTGTACTAGAATCAGAAAATACGAGGTCTGCTTTCATCATTCCCGCTTTGAAAATATGTGAATTATTTTATTTTGGAAAAGGTATATCATTTTTTACAGTAGAAATGATTGCTATTTTAATTGTTAATTTGACTACTGTTTTCTGTAGCATAGTAAATGTGTGTGGATTCGCAGTCTGTTTAACAGGCTTTGAATACTGCAAATAGTAAGGATCGACAAGAAATAATTTATGAGATGACCATTTTGTTCATTGTTTGCTTATAAGAAGTTGATTTCTGATGGATACACACATTCTAGTTTTATCTTTAATGATTGGGCAGATCATGAGGGCATAGAAAAGTGCTTTGAACTTGAATTCAGTTACTGTTCGCATATCTTTATCTACTAAAAAAGCAATCAACAGAATTTAAAAAGGCATTTTTGAGAAAATATAATTATTTACCCCCTAATGTTCGTTACATACTGGTTTATCAAGACCTTTAGTAACATTGGCATATAATAGAATTTTCTTAAATTCATTACGAATAAAATTTTATAAACATTATTTCTTGGTCATCTACTTGTGCTTTTTCACAGGTTCATATTCTATTTAAATGCAACGATTTTGTCTTTTTACTACCAAGGGAAATTAAAAACACTAACATTTTGAATTTGCTTAAAGCTTGCAAAATCTTTTTATTTATTCATGTGGCGGAATGCGAGGCGACTGGTTCAAGATTGGGAGAGAAGTTGTCTACCTTACATTTTTTGGGTAGACTAGCCTTCGGTATGGGTGGCTCCTGCTTTGCAGAATCCTTTGGTGTGGCCGTTAGATTATGCAGGACAAGGCGACACGACATTTGTTCTTCCCGGCTGACCATTCGCCTTCTGCTTTTGGGGGTGAGCGGAACTACATTGTCGGCAGGCATTTTATGCAAGTCGGTAGCAGCGGCTTGTATGGATTGTCGTGGCACTAGTAGTCGGTAACCCGGTTTACTACCAACCGCGCTACCCCGCCTTGCGGAACAAATATTTTTATGTCTCTCTTACGAGGGATGAATACAAAATAACAGCTCGGGTCGTGCCGTGTTCGCAAGGTGGTGGCCGAGAGACGGGAGTCAAATACTCCGCTCGGCTACAAGTGGTGCGCCACGACCGGGAACAGGATGATGCTGGACCGTGGTAACTGTTGAAGGCAGTTTTTCACTGTTAAATCAGCGAATGACTGGGCGTAGTCAGTGTCGGTTCCAAACATACCTGTTGCGAACTGTACTGGGAAACCGGGAGTACATGGTTCAATTTGAGCTGTGGGATCTGTGGCGGAATGGCAGGCGACTGGTTCAAGCTTGGTGGAGAAGTTGTCTGCCTTTACATTTTTTCGGGTAGACTAGCCTTGGGTGGCTCCTGCTGAGCAGAATCCTTTGGTGTGGCCATTGGATTATGCTGGACAAGTCGACACGACATTGGTTCTCCCCGACTGACCATTCGTCTTCTGCTTTTGGTGGTGAGCAGGACTACATTGTCGGCAGGCATTTTAAGCAGGTCGATGGCAGCGACTTGTGTGAAGTGTCGTGGCACTAGTAGCAGGCAATCCGGTTTACTATTAACACGCATCACCGCCTTGCAGGGCAAAATATTTGTATGTCCTTCTTTCGAGGGATCATATAAAAATAACAGCTCGGTTGGGCCGTGCTCTCCAGGTTGTGGCCGAGAGACTGGAGTCAAATACTGCGCTCGGCTACATTCATCAGTTGGAAGATTTTGTAATTTTTCCCTCAATCACTGTTACATGAAGAGCCCATGTGTATAATCATAGGGATAAATGGGTTTCGAGAGAGATAATTATTTTAAATTTTAATTTATTTTTGTTCCAGTTACTCTAGTTAAAGAGTTGATTATTTTTGATAGTTAGTTATTTAAATGTTTTTGTGTAATGTCTAAATCACTTAGTTGGATAATAGACAATAAATGAGTAACACACTTTTGTTTTGCTTTTGTCGACATTAATTATTTAAGTGTTGTGCCTTTCATTGATAATAATAATAATAATAATAATAATAATAATAATAATAATAATAATAATAATAATTATTATTATTATTATTATTATTATTATTATTATTATTATTATTATTATTATTATTATTATTATTATTATTATTATTATGAGCGATAAATACCGATACAAAATAACAATAGCAATCAACAATGCCGAACAGAACCAAATTGACGAAATCTTAAATTTTTGGTGTGGCAACACTCACTGTGAAAGTGAAGATAGGTGACGCTGAAATGTGTGATCATAGGCCCCTTTAGTTTAAATAACGGTGGAGGTTTTATTTACTCCCTGTACATCAAATTAATGCTCAAGATAGGTCGACTTTTTGTTTTGCTATTAACGTTTATTCCATGTTTGAATATTACCATTGACATGCACTCGCCATTTGTAAAATCAGTTTGTTGCCATTTGCCAAATCAGTTTGTTGCCATTTGCCAAATCAGTGTGTTGCCATTTGTCAAATATCTTTGGTACGTGGCTGCTTTAATATCTTTGCAATTTATTTGCTTTGTGGTTTTCGCAGTAATGGACACGCTTTTCAGAGCATATTCGTATAAGCTGGCTACCTGCATTATTAAAACTTTGGCTCTACACAGATGTGATTGGTATCAAAACAGTAGGAAATTGTTATTTGGTAATAAACCAGTGGAAAATTGCGATAATGAGTTAGAAGCATGGTTGACCAAGTGTAGAAAAGCAGTTATCGACTAATGTTGCTTTATGACGTAAAGTTAGTGCACTGCTTTTAACGACCAATAACGATTTAAGCAGTTTTTTTTTTTTTTTTTTTTTTTTTGGGGGGGGGGGGGGGGGGATTGGGGGGAGGAGGGTAGTTCTTCTTTGATAATACATTACTTGTTGCAGTCGTAATAATTAAAGCGGTATGATTGTAGTGACTTCGCGGCCGATAACGACTTAATCGGATTTGTGTGTGTGTGTGTGTGTGGGTGTGTGTGTGTGTGTGTGTTTGTGTGTGGTTCTAAAACACTTAGCCTCAATAACTTAGTCGGTTAGAGGTTCTAAGATAATGTAATGCTTCCAACGGCCGTTAACGATTTAAAGCTTGGTATGTGCGTGTACGTTCGTGTGTGTGTGTGTGTGTTTGTGTGTGTGGTGAATTCAGTGCTAGGTTTAATTGCATAGACCTTTAAACTGTTACCGTTTTATCGACAAAGCAATTACGAACCATTCATCATTAAATAAGTCATGCCAACCGAAATGCAAGCTTACTGATCCTCACTTCAATCTCCATTCCTTTAGTTTTGTTTCCATTTGCACATTTGTAGCTAAAAAGGCAGTCGGTAAAATAATATGGGAATCAATTTTAAAATCAAAACTTGCAGTGACATTTTTTGTATAATGAGTTCACCTCTTAATCATTTATGTAAATCAAAATTATATAATTAAATCTGGTCAGAGTGCACTTTCATAAAGCATTATTTCACACTCTGTTCCGTTGACTGTTGTAGTGTTTTGAACGGTTTTAACAAACTGTAAAATTACACGGAAATACGCATAATATTTTTTGGTAAAAATCGCTGTCTATAAAAGAGAGAGAGAGAGGGAGGGAGAGAGGGAGGGAGGGAGGGAGAGAGAGAGAGAGAGAGAGAGAGATTTATTGTACTGCTTTAACTACCAAGTTTCATATTAAAAACTACAGAGGTTATCCGCATATAATATATCATCACACTCGCTGACAAATCGACAAAAGTTGTAGTTTTCTCGTTTTAAGAGTACATAAATAGACTTTGTACACTTGAATTTGTAACAGTAATTATTTTTGTTTTGTTCATGTGATAAAATTATTCACGTTTACAACAGGAGTTGCAGTTTTTGACAAATGTATGCGTCTAAGGTGTATTAAAAAAAAAGGCGAGGTTATTGTTGGTTGTGGTGTTTTTGTTGTTTTGATTGTTGTATCGATTTTAATTTTCCAGATTAACTTAAAGTTTTACAGATAAAAAGACGAGAAAGATCTCCACATTTAAAGTGAAGTGTATCACGAAGAAATTTCGCCGTAGGCTTAACGGCAAGTCACTTTAACGGAAACAAAAATAAACCAATTATGTGAAATGTCAAAAGACTACAAATATATATATGAAACAATTCAGTAAAAGAATGCAAATTGCGAGTAATTTTGCACTAAAACGGCGGGAAAAAGGATTTAAAAAAAAGGAAAACTGCTTTATATGTTTGTGTTAGTGTAAGCTAGATTTGTGTGGTCAATAATTTTACTTTTAATACTTTTAGTCCAAAAATATAATAATCAAATGAAAACAAAACACCGCAATTCAGCGACATGAGGTAAATAAATAAAGAAAAAAATTAATAAGGGGGAAACCCCCCCCCCGCAAATGTTTGTGTAGCAGTGCAAATGCATAGACACTATTGTTTATCACAACTGCTGCACTAGTAAATATTACAACAAATCAATCTGACTACCTTGTAACCTTTCCTATGGTTGTGCAAACTGCGCTAGTGTTCAAAAACCCATCTATCAATGGTGCAGCACACTCTATACTTCCTGTCTGAACAACTCTACAAGTCTTCAGCAAAAAGTGAATTGCATCTATAACTTTTGTGGCTTTATATTCGTAGGCATACATACATACATAGTATGTTCTAGTTTATAACAAAATAACGTGACAGAATCCTGTAATGTGAGGTGAACAAAACAAACAGCAACACCCAAGTAGTTGAGGTCCGAGGCAATATTTCGAATTTTATTCAAATCTTTATCAAGCCATCCTGTAATGTATCACATTCTTGTGTTTGTAGCACTAGTATTCAGAAAACCGATTATAACTGCAATTCTAACTTCTTCGCTGTCATTGCTGTCACGAAATTGTATGCAAAAGTAGATTGTATAATATATTTTATGTTATTCAGCATGAAAAAGCAATTATGTTTCCATAATACTCAGTACTCTTTACTCCGCTTTTAGGAAACGTGGATTGCATCTCGTGTTGCGTTCTTCGGAAAAAGCATCTGTCAAATAACACGATCTTACTAACTCCTTACGTCTTTGTTGGGACAAAATTAAAGTCTTGAAAAAACGTAGATAGCATAATTTGTTTTATTATTTTTTTAAAAAGCACTAGTGAGTACAAAACAACGTCTTTGATTCGCTGCTGCATCAAAACTGAACCATTCAGCATGGTATTATTCAGAACAGCGTCTATCAGTAAAATCCGCACTCGTTCTTAATTTCGTGGTCTGACTAAAACTGAAGTCTGGTCAGAAATAGATTACAGTTCTTGTATGTTACGGTCACTCGTTAAGAGCAAGAGTTTGATATAAATCTTTTATGTTACAGCAACTCTTTAGTTTGCTGGCATGACAAAACTGAAGTCTTGAGGGAAAAGTGGATTACAGTTCTTTTGTGCTGGGTTGATAGCTATTACAATGGCTGGCATCTTGTCCACAATGGCAGTCTGATAAGTCGGCTAGTGCTAGACGTACCATTTAAGTGGAAAGTAAAAGCCGTTGCCTTTGGAGTTAGGGATCGCAGCTTCTCTTGTTATGAAGTGAGCATGGTCGATTATTGGCCTGCTTTCCTGGTCGCCGATTCTTTGACCTTTTCCATCCGTCTTTCTTTTCTTCTTCTTCTGCCCCACCCATTCTTCTGCAATATTTTTTCCACCGCTTTTTTTTTAAAATGTCCTTCATCTTTTGCCCCTTTTAACTCTTCCTTTTATCCCGCTTTTTGTCTGTATTTCTTTGTATCACCGCCTTCGTATTTCTACTTGTATTCAGTTTTTTTGTCTTCTGTCTATCACTCCACGAATTTTGACTGCGTTCTGAGCTGGAGATCGACGAACGTCTTTCCTGATAAAATGGCTTCCTGTCAGTCTGTCGATTCCACGCCGTTCCATCGTATTTCGTCTCTATAAACCTTGTGGTCTTTCTATTTTTTTTTTAAAGCCGATCCATAGCTTTCTAGTACCTTGTGGGTCGACCTCGGTATTGATTGATTATGACTACGATGTTCAAGTGTGTGTGAGTGTGTGTGCGTGCGTGCGTATGCATGCGCATGCGTGCATGTTTGGCCTTTTGTTACTTCCCGCATCAACACCCTCTCCCTTTATTTCGATGTTTAAATGCACGCATATTTGACAGTATTTTGTTATATTACACACACAAAAACATAGTATAATAGAAAAAGTTTTTAGTTTTCTTTAAAAACAATTATATAGTAAAACTTCACAATATCCTCGAACAATAACCTCTTTAGCACATCGTCTTGCTTTAAATTCTTGGAGGACAAAATATTTCAAGGATATTGTTTGCATTTGTAATGCAAATTTAACTATAAGTCATATCATTCATGCCTGCAGTGTAATAGCACAATATATATTCCACAGAACATTCATAATTGTCAAAGTAAAAACAGTGAATATTGGATAACCATCGCATCTATAATTTATAGTTCTGTGCGACATTTTATTTTATGAAAATTGAAAAATTATTCTGAGTATTTAGTGCATGGCAATATTACAAAATTGACTTTCTGTATATGAACATTTCACACGTTTGATGTGTTATGATGTTATTAAATGCTTTAAAAAAATTTTTAAACCTTTAAATGTTACTTTGACGAATTTTTGTTTTTCTTTTCTTTTATGTTATGTTATTTTACTGTAACATTTTTGTTGAAATGTTCTCTTCTTTCCACCATCGAAATAGCAAATGGCCTTCTCCACCACCTTTCTGTAATCTCTTGGTCTAAAATCACTTAGGTGAATAGACCTTCAATAAAATGAACAAACAAATCTATTATATCTTAAATTTTTTCTATTTGATTTTTATTACGGGATCACACGTGGTGTTGTCCCTCTTTGCACGAACAAGTAAAATCCCTTTAATTGCTTGATAATCCCTCTCTTCTGAGCTCCGTTCCATTAGTGCTGTTTCTATGCTTTCTTCAGACCACTTCGCTCCTGACCTGCGGGGTGTAGTTTTGTATTTTCTGATGTCACACAACTTTACCATCCATCTTCTGTATGCGTATTTTCCTCCGATCCGTCCTTCTGTAGTCGGTTCTGTATTTTGATTCTTTGCTGTCTTTATGCTTTTCTGCAAACCAATTTACTCCTGTCCCAGTTCTAACGGATCCGTCGGTTGTTCTATTTTGTATCACTGTACATCGGTATGTCCACGTAACAACGCCATCATGTCACTGTATGCGTGGTTTTTTTTTCTTCTTTTGGCTATTGCACGTAATATATTCTCTCCAGTCCGTCTGATCCTTACACCCTTCCTTATATTGTGTGGCGAGCTTCTCGTTGCTACAATATATATATATATATATATATATATATATATATATATATATATATATATATATATATATATATATATATATATATAGATATAGATATAGATATATATATATAGATATAGATATAGATATATATAGATAGATATAGATATATATAGATAGATATAGATAGATATATATATATAATTGTGTTGTTGTCGTGGTGGTGGTGGTGGTGTATATCTATGGGCGATAACCTCCTGCACTTTGGATTAATAAATGAACAAGTGCCTTCTGCAGTTCAGTCATTTTCTGCGTTCTATTGTATGTGTGTGTTGGTGTATGTGAGTTTGTGCGCGTGTGTGTGCGGTTTTTTTTTCTCCCTTATATTTTCTGATTGCACACCAAAACGCCATCCATTTTCCTCATCTTCTTTCTAACTTTCTGTGATCTGTTCCACTCTGCGTTGATCTCTAATTGTCGTTTCCATGCTTTCGCCAAAGCCAATTCAGACCTGCCCTGCGTGCTGGCGGACCCATCTTGGTGCCGACAGAGCGGAAAGTTTATGGCTGTCTGAATCTCTTCTTATCGCCCTGGTCGGAGAAGGGGATGACCTGAAGTTGAAGCTTTCCCAGTCTGCTGGCGCCGGCCTTGTGATGTGAAGTCTTGTCATTTCTGATTTCTTCCATTCCACTCGCTTTCTAGGCCTATTACACTGTGCGGTCTTTGTGCGGAAGTTCTTCTCTCCGTTTGTGATTTCTTCTGCTAATGAATATTTTCCTCTCAGGCCTTGGTCTTCCGCTGTCTTCTTTCTTCGTATTGCGATTTCTTCAACTTCAGCCACTAGGCTATTTCTTTCAGGCCTACTGCATGCGATCTTTGTACTTTCTATTGGCATTTCCGGGGTGTCTCCTCCTTATTTCTCCTTAAATCTGTGAATAATTTCAATATCCCCATGAGAACTCGGTAGTATCATTTCCTGACTGTGAATTCGAACAAGTCTTTACTTCTTTCGGCAGTAAATACATTCTTCTTGTGGTCCGTTTCCTTAGGCTTACTACAATCGTCTTCTTTCTTCGAGATGTGAAGTGGATTGTCTGCTGTATTTCTGCTCGCGTGAGTGTGGTTTCTTCAGGGTTTCCTTAGGTCTGCTGTTGTCATCCGTATTCGAATTGTTGAACCGAGTATCTCCATCTTATTACCTGACAATGTGACATCTTTATTAGGAACACGGAGTCACAAATTCATTTTCTACATGTTTATGGTTGTACGTCTTGTCGGTAGCTTGCAAATTTTCATTTGACTGTTATTCTTCGATTGTAGTAATCATAATGGCAGTCCAGTATTCTTTGTCCACTGTGTAATATTCCAGTCTCTTCTTCTTTCTCCTTTGGATTGAAGTTCATCAGTTATAGCTGTAGTTGCGCAGTTTTGTTTTATTTTTTTTGTCTGTGTAAAATCTGCATCATGTGTATATTGTATTTCTTAAATATTTGTTCCTGATCAAGTGCCGTGAGTTCTAA
>JBAHVR010000392.1:1107500-1185000 GCA_036898135.1 Oncomelania hupensis | reverse complement strand
GTTATAAAAGATTATTATTATTATTATTATTATTATTATTATTATTATTATTATTATTATTATTATTATTATTATTATTTGTTACATTGTATATTGTCAATAGCTGCATGGATTTTCTTCTGACTCGTTGAAACACATTTGGAAACATGGCATGCGTGCAGCGCGTCCACTTAAAGTTATTTTCCCGTTACTATTCCTGTTCTATTGGACTAGTTCCTGTTTCGATCGATCTCTCCTTTGCAGCTTTTAAGTCTGGACAAATCTTGCTGGAGCGCACTTAAGAACTGCAAATGATGAGGGTGGGGGAAATGGAAACCTGCATCCAGTTGGATAAAAATCATGTTGCTTCCTTGTTTGTGAAGCTCAGTGATGCAGCGAGAACATCTTTTGCAATGGGCTTTTTTTTCCCAGTCTGCGTCTTAATAACTACAAAAACAAAATAAAACTGTTTGCACCGAATGGTAGATGGCCTCGTTTTTGTACTCTAATCAATTGGGTTTAGGGCCCTTAAGAGAAACGTCGATAAATCGAATCTCTATTCTTTTTTTCTTAAACTTTTTTTTAGGGCATACAGTTATACGCATCTGATTTAAAAAGTCTGTTAAACTTAATTTATTCTGTCGAATTAAATTGAAAAGTTGTCAAGTTCTAGTCCGCTGAATCCGCAGCACCGTACTAATGCTGTTAAGCAGTTAGCCTTCCAGTGTGAATTAGTTGTTCCGTGTTGGGTGTTCAACTCGGCATGCACAGATTTGCAAAGTTTGCTCAGGGGTTATAAGTTCTTCTCTCTGTCCTTGCAGTTCTTCTTTCTATTTTATTTTCCTCTTAATTCGCCATCCTTTTTTCTCCTTTTCCAACTTTCTTTTAATTTCGCTTTGTCTACAAGGTGTTGAGCTTTAATGTGGCGGAAAATGCAAAGACTACTCAGGCTGGAGCGCATCTTCTGGACTTGAAATGTTGTCCATATTAACAGATAACGTAATAATGTATTCTTTCTAATTTTCTTTAGTCCTGCGTAGAGGAGAACTTACGTTAATCTGCTCAAATAACAATTGGTGTAACAAGTTCAGAGGAGAATGGGGAGAGTGTAGGGCGAAAAGGTCAGTGGTAAGGTATCTTGTTAGGCATGTTTAGAGATAGAAGCAACTTATTTCCGTGGATTGAATGCTGGGTTCCTCTGTGCCACAGCTTATTTCCCTTTCGTCTTAATAAAAGTCTTGATTTCTAAGCAGTAACAAGCTCTTTTTTGTGTGTGGAAATTCCAAGCTGAATGCTACATTTATACGTGTATATATCATTTCATGTATTCCATCCTTGGCCTACTGTTTCCCCTGAGGTTTAACGGAACACGTTGAGATGGGTTCATGTCTGCATGTGTCTTAATGATTACTTTATTGTATACGTTATGCAATCTACGAGGTTGTTGCCTTCGTCTTCCCTCTTGGTTATTGTGAAGAAGGGACATTTTAAAATGTGGGAAAATAAAGATGCGGTTCTCGTCTAATGTGTTCTCCATCTTTACTCCATTCTTCCCTCCTCGTCCTGTCTTCCTTTCCTTTTCATCCCACCTCCCTTTCACCAGCCTGTTTTCCCTGTGATGTGTTTCAGCTCACTTTCAAAAGTCTTCCAAGGCAAAAGCTGAACTCAGATTACCTGAACGATGACTGTAAATCCCTGTGATGTGTTTCAGCTCACCTTTAAAAGTCTTCCAAGGCAAAAGCTAAACTCAGATTACCTGAACGATGACTTTAAATCCCTGTGATGTGTTTCAGCTCACTTTTAAAAGTCTTCCAAGGCAAAGGCTGAACTCGGATTACCTGAACGATGACTGTAAATCCCTGTAATGTGTTTCAGCTCACTTTCAAAGTCTTCCAAGGCAAAAGCTGAACTCAGATTACCTGAACGATGACTGTAAATCCCTGTGATGTGTTTCAGCTCACTTTCAAAGGCAAAAGCTGAAACAAAAGCTCAGATGACCTGAACGTTGCTGTGAAATGCATGCATATATCCTCCAGTTTTTTTTTGTCGTATTTCTGTTAAGAAAATTTTCTCAGTATGGTGTGGTCTCTGTCTGTCTGTTGCTGTCTATCCCTACCTCACTCTCCCTCTCTGCCTCTGTCACGAAGTGAAGTGGTAGATATTTATATTTGTGTATACAACACGTAGTTATATAGTAAATACACGAGCAACGGCTGTTGACATAGGCACGAGGCGTATGTATTCGCTTTGGATTGGTACTATATTTCCGAGTTCAGAAATATCTCGGTGATGACACATGATTATATAAAGACTGTTTGGAGAACAGAAGGTTGTTCACGTGTGCATATGAGAGTGTCTGTGATTGAATGAAATAGGTCTAGGATAAGGTGTTTTAGTGAATCAAAGATAGACTGTGAAAAACGAAGGGTGAATGTTTATTTTGTGTAACTTAGTAATATTGTGTTACTGTGTATGTTACTTCTATTTTTCACTGTGGTGATTCTGGATTATGTCAATTACCTATCCTAACCTATCCCGTAACTCGAAGGTCGTTGGGGCACCACAAATGATCGTGTGACCAGCGTACTCCATCTTCCCCTGTCCTCAGCAACCCTCATAGCTTCGCTTAGATGTCAAGCCAGTCCATTCACTGCCTCCCTCTTCTTCTGCCTCCTTTGCAAGGTCTGATGGTTTGGTGACACGGTCATACCATCGGAGTTTCCGTTTCTTCACCACTGTGAGCATGTCATCGTGGTGTCAAATGGCTTGTGTGATGGTCTGTCGGACTTCGGCGTTGGTGATGTGCTGGGTATAGGAAATGACCAGAAGTGTTCTGTTGCACCTCATCTCCATGCTTTGTATTCTTCTTTGTAGATCTGCTGTGAGGGTCCATGTTTCGTAAGTGTATAGGAAGATGGAGATGGCAAGGGAGCGCAGCAGCCTTACCTTGGAATGTAGACTGATGGTCCTGTCTTTCCAAATGGGCCTCAACCTTGTCAGGGCCGCAGTTGTTTGTGCGATCCTGGAAAGGGCGTCCTGTCTGATACAATGGCTCCTAAATATTTGAAGCTATGCACTGTGTTGGGGGATTGGCCTTGGACTTTGATGCCATTGGTGTTGTTGATCGTCATTTTGACGAGGACAGACGAAAATGTTCATGACAAAACAAGGTTATTTGAATATATTTATATTTTTTTATTTACTTGGTTGAAATATAGTATTGATAATTAATTTTGTAAATGCGCAAATTATTTTTATATATTGATAAATGTAATTGTCTGTCAGACCGAGAACGGAATTGCGTCATAGAAAGATAACATTATATTATAATCGGAAGGAAATCATCACGATATCGTGATCACTTTCGATGTCTGCTCCTGGAAAGATGCGTGTCCTGCCAATGTTGACGCTTGATCTGAAACGTGTCTTGGTCATGATGTAGTCAATCTGGTTGGGATGCTCCTCAATGGGACTGTGCCAGGTCCGTCGTCTGGATTTTTGTGGAGACCAAGCTTGTTTGCCAGTATGAGATCGTTTATTTGGCAAACTTTCAGACCTTTGTCATTTGTCTCATTTTTTGCAGTGGTATCTACATGTTTGGTACTCATCTTGGCCAACCTTGGTATCCAAGGTCGCCTTGCACTATGACTATGTCCTCCTTCGGCACTTGATCAAAGACAACCTGCAGATGTTCATAGAAATCCTCGACTTTGCTGTCGTCATAATCTGATGTTGGGGCATAGGCCTGGGTTATGTTGAAAGGGCTGCTCTCAGACGAATGGTAATGAGTCTACTGGAGACTGTGCGTCAACCCGTGACAGTGGCTAGAATGTCTTTGTGGACCAAGAATCCAACGCCGTGTTCGTGCCTATCATCTCTCCCGCTGAAATAAAGTTTGTGGCCTTTGTCGGTCGTTGTTTCACCTAGACCTTTCCAGCGCAGTTCGCTGATACCTAAAATATTCCATCGATAGTGATACAGCTCGTGGGCCAGTTCTTCTAATTTTCCCTCAGCAGATAGGGTCCTGACATTCCAGGTTCATATGACGATGCTGTCTCTCGTGCTCTTGCTATTGTCCATCAGTAACACACTTATCACCTCCGTCCTGTTGGCCAAGGCCAGGCGCGGTCATTGGTGACACGGGCGACGAAGGATCCGGTATGGATTGAGTGGTTTTTTTTTGTTTTTTTGTTTTTTTTTTCATAATATGGTGTGTCTTGGGCACGAAAGACCTGGCGGGGCCCAATCCTCTCCAGCCTGTTGGCCACAGCCGAAATCCACAGTACAGTGTGGCTCGCCTTGACCCGAAGTACGTGGTCGTTGAACCTATAGTAACGTGAGATTCCTCCGTCCCGGCCAGTGACTTCTATGTAGGAGACTTTCGCCCAGGGATGTCGTGCTGATATCACCCCTGTTAGTCGCCTCTTACGACACGCCGGGAAACGTTGGGTCTATTCTATTCAGTGCCCGAACCTGCAGGACGTATTACTTAAGTTACCATAAACATCCTTTTATTATGGATAATACAATAAATCCATAAGGAACACCCTTTTCAACAGCAATAGATGTGAAGGAACATAAATCTTATACACATATTTCAGCCATTATAATTTTTTAAAAAAGCAAACAACACAAAAAGCATTGTAATGTAGAGATTGCATTTGGAAAAAAAAGGAAGCGGTACTTCACATGAATCGGTATGCCATTTCACAAGTATTGGAAAATGGCATTTTAAAAATCATATTAATGCATCTGTTATAGCTCACACATTGGTGCACAAACACCCTTCCATCTCCACCACAGCGCACATTTCCAATGGCAAAATCAAGATCAGTCAACTGTAGTTCAAAGACACCCAGACATTTATTCTGTTCAATGTATAAGGCAAGGATAGCTCAGTGGTCAGAGCGCACGACTTTAGTGAGTGCGTCTTGGGCGACGTGGGTTCGAATCCTGACTTCAGCAAACTATTTTGTGTTTGCTGGATATTACGGGCCAGCGCCTTGAGAAGCTCTCTGAGCTTGTAAGTGCGCTATATAAGAGAAATCTTTCTTTTTTTTTAAGAATAAGAAATGTAATACAAATCCATCATTGATTTCAATAATTTGTGGACCACAGCAGAACAACAAACTTACAAAATAAATAATAATTTTAAATTATATTGTATAATATAATTTATAACTAGATGTGACATTAAATCAAATAAACAAGAGAGAGAAAATTGTGTAGGGACGAAAAATGGTTACCAACAAAATTGCAAATATTTTTGTTTCTTAAATCCAAATAAAATATATAGTATACATTTTTTTTCAGATACGCAAATTAGAATATTTATATTTTATGATTTACTTGTTTAAAATTAATTATCAATATTATATTTCAAACAAGTAAATCATAAAATATAAATATTCTAATTTACCGTGTCTGTCATGAACAGAATCCGGAATCACCACAGTGAAAAATAGAAGTAGCCTACTCAGTAACACATTATTTCCAAGTCACACAAAATGAGCATTCACCCTTCGGTTTTGACAATCTATCTTTCATTCCACTAAAAGACCCTATCCTAGTCCTATTTCATTTAATCACAGACGCTCTCAGATGGACAAGAGAATAACCTTCTTTAAAAAGGGTAATTGTAGATTATAGTCGCACAACACCGGAGCGTATAGGCGACTACTGGTCACATTATTCTGAAACCAGCGAACCAGTTGATGGTAAGGGGAATATACCTGTAATACAATCACAGTTTGGTCAATCCGGATTCCAACCAGGTACCTTTCGGTTACTATTAAGCTGCTCTACCAACTGAACTACCTGGCCGCACAACCATTCTGTTCTGCAGTCTTTTTATAGCTTTGTCTCGTCAACGAGATATTCCTGAACTACGAAATATAAACATACATCACGTGCCTATGTCAACAGCCGTTGCTTGAGTACTTAATATATAAATACGTCATGTATACACATATATAAATATCTTCCAATTCATTTTGGTACAGTCTCTCAGACTCTGTCTCTCTCTGTCTCTGTCTCTGTCTCTGTCTGTCTCTGTCTGTCTCTCTCTCTCTCTCTCTCTCTCTCTCTCTCTCTCTCTCTCTCCGGATTCCATTTCTGATTTGTTCTCCGATAGAGTTTGTCATGAATTGGCTAGTTTTAACTCTGCTCATCGACTATTTAGCCATGTGTAGTATTTGTAACAGTAGAGAAGTTAGACTATTACACAGCAGCAATTAAATTACACAGCAGACCACACACGGCGAGCGAGCCACCCACATCGCAGTGAGTCAGCACTTGAGTTTTGAATCGGCCCGGTTTAACCAATCAGAGCAGGCTCAGTGGGTAGAGCAGTTCTGAATGGGTCAAAACCTAAGACAGTTTGAATCAGTCGTATGTGAGACGAGGTAGAGTCAACATCTCCACAGCTAGAGAAATCTCTACACTCATAGACCAGGAAGCAGGACTTAGGAATCTTAGAATTCTCTCAAGTCATCACGGGCCTGAACTTGTCAAACAGGTAAATGAACACCCTTCTGTTTCATCGTGATATATTTATATTATTGTTGAAATTATGTTTGTGGAATTTGCTATGCATAAATGTGAATTGTTAATCCGAATTTGCGGGACCACGTGGAAGAGCCTACCACGAGGCGAAACACGACCGGTTGCGCCGCCATGTTGTATCCCGTACGGAACCACTGTTGTTTAACTTATATGTATGTTTGCAGACCAGTGGCTGTACCACTGAATGTTTATATTATTATTAATTCTGTATGTGTATAGTTAGACACGATTTATATTTATGTATGTATAGGAATTTAGAGTGAGATTCCAGTGGAACCCGGAAGTAGCAGAATGTTCGTCGCTTATGTATAGAGATGTGGAGCTATCACTGAGGGCTACTTGGCTTTCAGTGAGACGCTCTGCACAAACCGATTATTCAGGGTTGTGCAGAATTTCGTCTCTTATATTACAGACGAGCAGGCGAGCTATCCCGAGCTATCCCGAGCTATCCTGTGCACCCCACTCCACAGAAACGACTAGTTGGTTGAGGATCCTCTACCGCACAAGACGGAAAGAGCTGCCTTGAAAGACACCCTGTCAGACCCCACAGCGTGGCAAGGGAACCCAACTACACAACTACAAAGGTGTACCAGAAGCTATCTCACAGAAGGACTTCGACCGCACCATAAGAAAGTTAAGTGTACACCCAGAAGTGCACTTAAACTGATCATAACAGGACCACAGTAGTCCAACTCTTCAGAAACTGTAAAACGGACCACAGTAGTCCAAATCTACATGAAATATTATAGCAAAGTGCCCGAGGAAGAAAAAACAGCTGCCTATACTAGACTATCAGCGATCGAACTATTAGCAGTGACTGAGACTTTTTAAGTTAGATTAGTACTTAGAGAATCTTGTATAGAGTAGAAGAAATAAATGTGTGATTTTAACTGTTATCAAGTGGCTGGACTACATATGATTCATAGCCGTGTGAAAGCTAGTGTGACAGTAATCTTTTACCATTTTTCTATCTATTTCTGTACCCCAACCTTAACACAGAACGAGCTAAACAAATAAATTTATTAAAGTAATTCATAGGGTGACCTACTAGTACTAGCAGTTCCCACCGAATAAACGTGAGGGTCCATAATTCCATTGTGCAGAGCCCATAAACCCCACGTGACACTTTAATTGGCGAGCCTAGCTAGGATCTGTGTATAATAGGAATTGGGTATAACCGGACCTAAGTACAATAAAATTAGATAACAGTAGGAGTAGTAGAATAACTTAGAATAGTGGTAACAAGGACTAATCAGTTTGGGTGCACTATTCTTTAGTTAAAAACTTTTTTGCTTCAAATATTTTTGTGCCTGTATGTTGCATTGTTCTTTTGCAGGTTTTGCTTAAGTAACTGTTGTATGCCATTTGACTTTTGTTTTATTCTATTATTGATTACGAATTTTATGGTCTTTGCATTGTTGTTATTGACTTGCAATATTGCTAGTGTTTTGGTATTCCACGTGATTCAGAGGTTGTTCATAGACACGTTTGGCAATGTCGGACCCAGTGGCCTTGAGATTGCGCTTCAAGGAACTAGGAGAAGCTTTACACTTAGCAGGGGCAGACCTAATTGCGTATATCAATGCAGAGGTAGAGAAACAGGAAGCTAAGGCAGAGAGAGCAGCAGAGAGAGAGGCGAAGAAACTCGAAGCAGAACAGAGAAAAGCAGAACTAGAAGCAGAGCAGAAGAAATTAGAGGCAGAGAGAGAAACGAGGAAATTAGAATTAGAAGCAGAGCAGAAGAAATTAGAAGCAGAGCAGAAGAAATTAGAAGCAGAGCAGAAGAAATTAGAATTAGAAGGAGAACAGAAGAAGGCAGCATTAGCAGCAGAGAGAGAAGCAGAAGTTAGGAAATGGGAGTATGAGCGGGCAGAAAAAGAAAAAGAGAGGGAAGAAAAGGAAAAAGAAAGACAGCATGAGTTAGAGCTAAGAAGATTGGGATCAGGAGCTTCAAGTTCTTCCTCAACCCCTCCCCACTCAGATCAGCTAGAGGTAGCATCCAACCCTGTACAAGGAATGTCATTTCCACTGGGAACATTCAATGAGAGAGAAGAAGGTCTAGATCTCTATCTGACTAGGTTTGAGCGTCTAGCAACAGAGTACAAACTAGATCCCACTCATTGGTCTTTTAAGCTTAGTCAAGGGCTTAGAGGAAAGGCTTATGACATCTACAGTAAGCTACCGACTGACAGAGTGACTGACTATCAAAAGTAAAAGAGGCACTCCTAACGGGATTCGAACTGACAGGAGAATGCTACCGGCAAAAGTTCCGCACCAATCGGAGAGTGAAAGGAGAGAGCTATGCGCAGTTCGCGGATCGGTTGTCCACAATGCTGGATAAGTGGATTAGCCAGTCAGCCACGGCAAAGACGGTATGATGGACTGACAGAACTGTTAGTATGGGAACAGCTACGGGAAACCATGACCCCCGAGCTGAGAACATTCTCAGTAGAGCAGGGCGCGGAAAGACTGGAAGATCTGGTCAAGGTCGCAGATAGGTACGTGGCCGCACACGGAGAAGCCAAGAGCTTCAGGCGAGACCTAAAGCCTAACGGGAAAGAGGCACAGAAACGAAGCCCTAACCGAGAAGAGCGCACCGCGAATAAGCCGAATAACCCCAGACCTGGGCAGAATAAAGGACCCAACACGGAATTCGGGAAAAGAGGTCCCGCAGAACAGAGACGGTATTGTTCGTTCTGCAACAGAAACAATCACTCCACCGCAGAATGTTTCAAGTTGGCCGCACAACGTAGGGAAGAGCGCGAAAGCCGGCCAGCGCACAGAGTTCTAACTCAAAGCAGCGGTAACAAGCCACACACGATCGGAGATCACCCATCGGTGACAGACACGGTCAAGGTCAACGGTAAAGAAGCGAACTGTCTGTATGACACAGGTCTATCATACGACGCGATAGTTAGCGAATCTCTTGTATCGCGCGCGGACTTGACAGACAAGACAGTCGACTTACAAGGAGCAGACTTGACGAAACCGACGACTACTTGCCCAATAGCTTGGATCGAAGTAGAGAGTAGGTACGTCACAGGACGAATCCAAGCAGCTGTTTTACAGAAACCCCTGTATGATCTAGTGCTAGGTTGTAGGTATGTGTTCTTAGGCACGCCCCCTAAAATTGTAGAGATAGCTGCAGTGCAAACCAGGGCCCAAGCTAAAACCCAACCACCCCAGCCCGAGTTCGCTCCGAATCCAGGACTCGAAGAGATCAAAACAGCACAGAAAGAAGACACCTCGATAGCGAAGTGCTTCCAGAAGCTACCCAAGGCGCACACACCCCCGCACAAGGGAGACTTCTACATGGAAGAGGGAGTTCTACATCGACAAGGAGATGGAGATCACACCCAACTAGTACTACCAAGCCACCCTTCGAGCCCAAGTACTAGAACTAGGCCACAGCATGCCACTCAGCGGACACATGGGAATTGGAGCCACAGTGCAGAGAATCAGCGCACACTACTATTGGCCAGGAATCACGGAGGATGTCAAGCGCTACGTGAAATCTTGCCACCAATGTCAACGATATTCCCCGCGACATCACACCGTACCAGTTACCTTAGGACCATCGGTAGTAGTCGGCGTGCCATTCCAGCAAGTCTCAGTAGACATAGTAGGACCACTGCCCATTACCAAGAAGCGGAACAGATTTCTACTCACACTCGTCGACGCATGTACGATGTGGTGCGAAGCAGTCCCGTTGCCAGCGATCGACACCAAGAAGATTGCAGATGCACTCATCGCCATCTTTACCAGAGTCGGATTCCCGGACAGCATTAGAACGGACAACGGATCTCAGTTCACCGGCCGCCTGATGCAAGACGTGTTCGAGTTGATACAAGTTCATCACATTCGCACACCACCCATACCACCCCCGCCAGCAACGGACAAGTAGAAAGACTGAATGGAACCCTTCTCACCATACTCAGGAAAGTCGCCGACGACAATCCAGAAGCGTGGGACACCTACGTAAATGCGGCACTGTTCGCATATAGAGAAACGCCCCATGCAGCCACAGGCTACACCCCGTCAACATTGCTATTCGGCAGACCTCTAGCAGGACCGCTAGAAGCCCTACGCAGAAGTTGGACGGAGGCCAAGATAGACGACACACCAAGAGGGGCCACCAAGTACGTCGCAGACCTGCAGGAAACCCTCAAAGCAACGTGGAAGAAAGCTGGTGAAGCACTGAAGAAGGCAAGAGCCCGTCAGGCGAAGTACTACAACCGCCACGCGAAGGACAGAGAACTGCAAGTCGGCGATCAAGTGCTACTCTTACTTCCAAGTGGAACCAACAAGCTGGACATCGCTTGGAGAGGACCGTACCGGGTGACTGCCAAGAAATCCAAGACAGTCTACCAAGGTAGAGGTGAACGGGAGAGCCCGATACCACCACATCAATCGCCTCAAGAAATACACGGACCGACCAGCGACCCCCGGCACACACACATGGATGGCCATCGCCATCGCGGAAGAAGCTCATCCACAACTACAACAGCACCGCCGTACCACTGACAAATGGAACCCGGAAAATCGCCCCGGACAAAGTCGTATGGACAGCCGAATGCGAGACAGCATTCCAAACACTCAAGGACAGAATGACATCGGCGCCAGTACTCCACCTACCCGATTTGACCCAGCCATTCGTTCTTCGCACCGACGCAAGCGACTTAGGCCTCGGAGCAGTACTGCTACAGCGCGACCCCAAGAATGCAGAGACGCTATTCCCCGTCGCCTACGCCAGCAGAAAATTGAGACCCGCCGAGACCCACTACGCCACGTCGGAGAAAGAATGTCTTGGACTAGTCTGGGCCATACAGAAATTCCAACTCTACCTGTATGGGACCCACTTCACAGTTCAGGTGGACCACCAACCACTATCGTTCCTGGCAGCCTCCAAGTCTTTGAACTCTCGCCTGATGCGATGGGCACTCACCCTTCAGGCATACTCATTCCAAATCGAGTACATCCCCGGCAAAGAGAACCACGGAGCCGACTACCTCAGTCGCCATCTAGTGGAGGACACAGCAGCTGTCGCCCACCCAACACAACTAAGGGCCACAGCACCAGAATTCGTCCCCGCCCAGTAAAACCCTGTCACTAGTGTCCATAGCTACCTGGCATAGCATTGCAGCTCAGGTAGAGCAACTTAATTAGTTGGTAAATAGGACCCTAGGATAGTGCAGTGTTAAACTAGGCTCTGTAGTAGAAAAAGGTCGAATCCAGTAGTCATCGCCTTTTTTCAGTTGAGGGAGCCTGTCATGAATTGGCTAGTTTTAACTCTGCTCATCGACTATTTAGCCATGTGTAGTATTTGTAACAGTAGAGAAGTTAGACTATTACACAGCAGCAATTAAATTACACAGCAGACCACACACGGCGAGCGAGCCACCCACATCGCAGTGAGTCAGCACTTGAGTTTTGAATCGGCCCGGTTTAACCAATCAGAGCAGGCTCAGTGGGTAGAGCAGTTCTGAATGGGTCAAAACCTAAGACAGTTTGAATCAGTCGTATGTGAGACGAGGTAGAGTCAACATCTCCACAGCTAGAGAAATCTCTACACTCATAGACCAGGAAGCAGGACTTAGGAATCTTAGAATTCTCTCAAGTCATCACGGGCCTGAACTTGTCAAACAGGTAAATGAACACCCTTCTGTTTCATCGTGATATATTTATATTATTGTTGAAATTATGTTTGTGGAATTTGCTATGCATAAATGTGAATTGTTAATCCGAATTTGCGGGACCACGTGGAAGAGCCTACCACGAGGCGAAACACGACCGGTTGCGCCGCCATGTTGTATCCCGTACGGAACCACTGTTGTTTAACTTATATGTATGTTTGCAGACCAGTGGCTGTACCCACTGAATGTTTATATTATTATTAATTCTGTATGTGTATAGTTAGACACGATTTATATTTATGTATGTATAGGAATTTAGAGTGAGATTCCAGTGGAACCCGGAAGTAGCAGAATGTTCGTCGCTTATGTATAGAGATGTGGAGCTATCACTGAGGGCTACTTGGCTTTCAGTGAGACGCTCTGCACAAACCGATTATTCAGGGTTGTGCAGAATTTCGTCTCTTATATTACAGACGAGCAGGCGAGCTATCCCGAGCTATCCCGAGCTATCCTGTGCACCCCACTCCACAGAAACGACTAGTTGGTTGAGGATCCTCTACCGCACAAGACGGAAAGAGCTGCCTTGAAAGACACCCTGTCAGACCCCACAGCGTGGCAAGGGAACCCAACTACACAACTACAAAGGTGTACCAGAAGCTACCTCACAGAAGGACTTCGACCGCACCATAAGAAAGTTAAGTGTACACCCAGAAGTGCACTTAAACTGATCATAACAGGACCACAGTAGTCCAACTCTTCAGAAACTGTAAAACGGACCACAGTAGTCCAAATCTACATGAAATATTATAGCAAAGTGCCCGAGGAAGAAAAAACAGCTGCCTATACTAGACTATCAGCGATCGAACTATTAGCAGTGACTGAGACTTTTTAAGTTAGATTAGTACTTAGAGAATCTTGTATAGAGTAGAAGAAATAAATGTGTGATTTTAACTGTTATCAAGTGGCTGGACTACATATGATTCATAGCCGTGTGAAAGCTAGTGTGACAGTAATCTTTTACCATTTTTCTATCTATTTCTGTACCCCAACCTTAACACAGAACGAGCTAAACAAATAAATTTATTAAAGTAATTCATAGGGTGACCTACTAGCAGTTCCCACCGAATAAACGTGAGGGTCCATAATTCCATTGTGCAGAGCCCATAAACCCCACGTGACAGAGTTGGCTCCCCTCACATTCACCAAGCTCCTTCCATTTAAGCTTTGTATACATTTAGTTGATTCATATTACTGTGATATATTCGTGCATTAATATGTTGATGTATTGTTGTCGCTAACAAAACTTGTTTCTTTTTTTGTTTCATGTGCTGTTTGGCTGTGTCAAAACAGGTAAGCCACCTTCTGAACTTAAAATGAAACATTTTGATTGGTTAAGCTGCATGCATCTCATCAACCCGCCTGTTTCTCTGTCTGTCTGTCACTACATTTAATACATTTGTGTTCGCAGTGTTTCAATACGTTTATTTTCCACTTCGGTGGCCGACGCTCGGATTACGAGTATGTGAGTGTTCGCGCATGTTGCGCGTGTGTATGGCCGTATGGCCAAAATGCTAATAAATTGTCAAAGCGTCTTTCTTTCTCGAAGGGGCCGGATAGCTCAGTTGGTAAGAGCGTCTTGCTAGTAACCGAAAGGTCGCTGGTTCGAATCCCGGATTGGTCAACGTGTGATCATATTATTTTCCCCTTTATTAACAACTGGCCCGCTGGAGTCAGTATAAATCGGTCCAGTAGTCACCTATATGCGAAAGTGTCGTGTGACTATAATCTACAAACAACAACAACTTTCTTTCTTTCTTTCTTTTCTCCCTTCCTCTCTCGCTCTCTCTCGCTCGCTCCAACTCCAATCTTTTATTCAAGCAACCATATTTATGATCTGGCATCACTGTTTTCCTTTTCGCGATCTTTAAATCTCTCATTTTCATGTTTATGGATTTTCATTTGTGCATATGACATAATATTTATACCTGATCGAAACTCCATTTTTGTCTCCTTTATATTTACTTTCCCCTCATTCAATCCTCAGTTCGTTGTCTTTACCTATTTCAGTTGTAATTCATCATATTAAATTTTATTATCTTTGTTCAGCTGTTTGACGTCAATTACTCGCATTCCGACTGCGTATATAATGGAAGACTTTTTGGAGTCACGTAGAATGGAAGTCTGAGAATCCATCTTTTTCTATTCTTTCAGTTTCACCTTTTTTTTTTTAACGAACTTAAAATGTGATGTATAGTATGTCGTACATCGTTACGTGGGTGTATCGTTTTGTACGGAAGTTCATTGTCCCCGTCTTTTTCGTCGACGCACTAGTCTTTTTAGCTTCTTTTAACTTTTAACATTACCGACTTGTAAACTTTAAAGTAAAAGAGTACACAGTTTGACGTTGTCGTACTAGTTTATAGCTTTGTGCTTGGGCATTAGGGAACTTCTGAAACTTTTAGTGGCATTTAAACTGAAAAATGGCGTAGGAGAGAGGAGCAAGAGGATGAGGAGGAGGGAGAGAGAGACAGGCGTAAAGGGAGAGAGAGAGAGAGAGACAGATAGAGAGACAGAGATAGACAGAGATAGAGAGAGAAATGAAATGTTAAATTATCATTAGAATATTGGTTTGAGAAAAGGAGGGTAAGAAAGACATTACCTATATTAGGTTAGAAAAAAAATGGTCAAAGATCGGGTCAGCTTTGTAAAATAAAAGGAGTAATGAACAAGAGGAGAAGAAGATGGAAAGGAGAGAGAAGAGGGGAGGGAGGAAGAAGGCAGGGAAGAAGAGGATGAAACAACAAACAAACATAAACATCAGGCCATTCCAGAAATCTGGTTCGAGGGGGTCACCGTTGTGGGCGGATGAGATCACGAAGGCACAGTCAGCCTAGGGGGTAGAGCAATCTTCAGCCTCCGCTTTGCGGATGACATTGATGGGTTGGCTAGACAGGAAAAAGAACTTGAACAGCTGGTACAGAGACTGGACACCACCTCCAGAGCCTTTGGAATGGAAATAAGTGCAGAGAAGACCAAAATGATGACCAACAGCACCAATGGCATCAACACGGATATCAAAGTCTAAAGGCCAATCCCTCAACTCGGTGCACAGTTTCACATATTTAGGAGCCAGACAATGGGTTCTGACATGAAGTCATGAATATTTTTGTCTAATATCACAGATGTGAATAGACGTTAAATTAAATAAATAAATAAATAAATAAATGACATGAAGTCCTCTCCAGGATCGCACAAACAACTGCTGCCTTGACAAGATTGAAGCCCATTTGGAAACACCGGACCATCAGTCTACACTGCAAGGTAAAGCTGCTGCGCTCCCTTGTCATCTTTATCTTCCTATACGCTTGCGAAACATGGACCCTCACAGCACACATATAACGGAGAATACAAAACATGGAGACGAGGTGCTACAGAATACTTCTGGGCATTTCCTATATCCAGCACATCGCCAACGATGAAATCCGACAGACAAGCCATTGGACAACACAATGACATGTTCACAGTGGTGAAGAAACGGAAATCCGATTGTATGGCCACATCACCAGAGCATCAGGCCTTACAAAGATTATCCTGCAAGGCACGGTGCAAGGAGGCAGAAGAAGAGGGAGACAGAAAAAGATGTGGGAGTACAACATTCGAGAATGGATTTGCTTGACACGGTGCGAGGTCATGAGGATTGCTGAGGACAGATAAAGATGGAGTACGCTGGTTAAACGACCATCTGTGGCGCCCCAACCACTTTTGAGTTACGGTATAGGATAGGGAGGAGATATTCTCGTAAGTTTCGTAAGTTAGTGATGACCACAGGTCTTTTTTTTTTAAAAGCAACGTACCACAGTAAACTCTCATACAGCACATTTTTCCAGTGCCTTTTTTGTATTATTATATAAAACCTGCCAATTATATTTTTGTGGTCAGATATTTTCAGATTTTAAAAATTGAAAGTCTTTTCCTGCATAAAATGATTTCAGACTTTCACAAACTTATATGCATAAACATGTATAAACTTACACACATATAGACATATGACATACAGTGATACACATATAGACATATGTCCTATCCTATCCTATCCTATCCTATCCTATCCTATCTTATCCTGTCCCGTAACCCGGAGGTCGTAGGGGCACCACAGATGATCGCTTAACCAGCATACTCCATCTTTCTCTGTCCTCAGCAGCCCTGATGGCTTCGCTCAGTGTCAAACCAGTCCATTCTCGAATGTTGTCATCCCACCTCTTTTTCGGTCTCCCTCTTCTTCTACCTCCTTGCACTGTGCCTTGCAGAATGGTCTTTGTAAGGTCTGATGCTCTGGTGACGTGGCCATACCATCGGAGTTTCCGTTTCTTAACAACTGTGAGCAGGTCATCGTGTTGTCCAATGGCTTGTGTGATGGTCTGTCGGACTTCGTCGTTGGTGATGTGTTGGGTATAACAAAAATGGCCCGAAGTCTTCTGTAGCACCTCATCTCCATGCTTTGTATTCTTCGTTATAGATCTGCTGTGAGGGTCCATGCTTCGCAAGCATATAGGAAGATGGAGATGACAAGGGAGCGCAGCAGTCTTACTTTGGAATGTAGACTGATGGTCATGTCTTTCCAAATGGGCTTCAACCTTGTCAGGGTAGCAGTTGTTTGTGCGATCCTGTCTGATACAATGGCTCCTAAATATTTGAAGCTATGCAATGTGTTGGGGGATTG
Source organism: Oncomelania hupensis (assembly GCA_036898135.1). Lineage (NCBI taxonomy): Eukaryota > Metazoa > Mollusca > Gastropoda > Littorinimorpha > Pomatiopsidae > Oncomelania > Oncomelania hupensis. Next base: position 1,168,104 of record JBAHVR010000392.1, on the reverse strand, counting down.
GCCTTGGACTTTGATGTCCGTGTTGATGCCATTGGTGTTGTTGGTCATCATTTTGGTCTTCTCTGCACTTATTTCCATTCCATAAGCTCTGGAGGTGGTGTCAAGCCTCTGTACCAGCTGTTCAAGTTCTTGTTCCTCTCCAGCCAATCCATCAATGTCATCCGCAAAACGAAGATTGGAGATTGCTCTACCCCCTATGCTGACTGTGCCTTCGTGATCTGCAAGAGCATCTGACATGATGCGCTCTAGGACGATGTTGAAGAGTGTTGGAGAGAGTAGGCATCCTTGACGCACACCGATTGTTATTTTGAACCGGTTCCCGATGACGCTGTTATGGAGGACTGCACTGGTAGCCTTGTCATACAGGCTTTTGTTGACTTCAATAATTTTAGGGCTGATGTTGTACACTTTCATTGTTGCCCATAGAGCAGCATGCCAGACTCGGTAAAACGCCTTCTTGAAGTCTATGAACACATGATATAGATGTTGTTGGTGCTGTAGGTATTTCTCACAGATTATTCTGAGGTTGAAAATCTGTTCAGTGGTACTTCGCCCTGCCCTGAATCCTGCTTGTTCTTCAGCTATGATTTGTTCAGCTTGGGGTTTCAACCTGTTGAGTGTTATTTTTAGGATGACCTTGCTGGGATGGCTGATGAGGCTGATGGTGCGGTAATTTTCACACTCTTGAAGGTTACCTTTCTTGGGAAGAGTGATGACAAGCGACTGGGTCCATGGTGTAGGCCACTCCCCACTCTGCCAGATCTTGTTACAGATAATGGTGAGGGCATCAATCATCGCTTCTCCTCCTGCTTGTCTCCTCTCTGAAAATCCTTAACAGGAAGAGAGGGGACCATAAACTGATAAAATAAACTGATAAAATAAAATCCTCCTGCTTGTAGCAGTTCCGCGGGTATATTATCAACTCCCGCTGACTTTCCTTTCTTCAGCGATTGCACTGCTGCCTCAGCTTCTTCCCGGAGAATTGGGAGGATTTCGTCTTCTTCTCTGTTCTCGGGGCATGCTAGAACTGATGGGTCTCCATTTGGTGTATGGTTGTAAAGGTCAGAGCAGTACTCTGTCCAAGACTTCTTGTTCTTCTGTAAGGCATATGCCAGACTTGCTTTGGATCGTGGAGACTTTGGGCTGTTTAACACTTGTCAGCCGCTTCACAGTCTGATAGGTCTTCTTGCTGTTGTTCTTGTTCAAACTGTTCTCTATTTCCTGGCATTGATCTTCTATCCAGTTCTCCTCTGCTGTGCGCATGCCTTTTCGGATGTCATTGTTGATTTTTTGGTAGAAATGAGCTCCCTGTGAGTGTTTTTTTTGTTTGTTTGTTTTTCTTCTAATTTATCCTGTCTATTATTAGATTCAATCAAGCTAACATACTGAGAAATAGTGTCTTTTACACAGAAAACTAGGCCCCCAGACTTCCTCTTGAATTTACTTCTGTTTTTGTAAAATATTGTATACCCAGGGATGCAGATATGATCAGCGTCGTCAAGTTTTGTTTCAGATAAAAGCACAATAACTATTATAAACTGCAACAAGCTGCACAAAATCGGGGGACAGCAACTTACTTCGAACACCACAAACGTTTAAGGCTAGAAAAGTTAGAAAGATTTTAGGTTCATATTTTATCTATGCCACCACCAGCCTCATCAGTCACACCATCATTACCATCAGCGCCAGCACCGTCAACATGAATCACAGTGTCATCACGAATATCATCAAATGAATTACCAGCATCAGTAGTGTCATAATCACAATCGTCATTATCATCATTATTATCAAAGGCATTAGCAATAGCATCTTCGAAGTTTCTATTAATAACATCATCACCCTCATCACCACCACAAGCATCATCAATCACATCACCACCACTATCAGCGCCAGCCCCATCGTGGAAAACACCATCACCAGCAGAATCATGATCGATAACATCATCCCCCTCATCAATTCCTCCTTTATCAGTATCAATACCATGATCATAATGACTGTTATTTGTTGTTTCACACTCCGGTAAAGAGTCACTGTATAAAGCAACAGCAATGCAACAACAACAGAGTTTTCACAGGTATTACTTGTCAGCATATTGACAAGAAGAAGAGGAAGCAGAAGAAGAAGAAAGAAGAGGAAGCAGAAGAAGAAGAAAGAATAGGCAGAAGAAGAAAGAAGAAGAGAAGAAGAAGAAGAGAAGAAGAAGAAGAAGAAGAAGAAGAAGAAGAAGAAGAAGAAGAAGAAGAAGAAAGGAGGAGCAGAAAGAAGAAGAAGGGTGAAAGAAGAAGCCGGAGAAGAGTGAAGACGGAGAAGGGAACGGAGAAGAGAGAGAAAAGAAACAAGGAAAAGATAAGGAAGAAGGATAACGCGAGAAGAATGAAAGAAGATAGAATATACAGAGACAGAGGATATACATAGACAAATCGAACCATAATCTTAGTGAGACTCTTGCGTGTAATTTTCTCTGTGGACGGTGACCGGATTCTTTATATGTTATTGTGTGTGTGTGTGTGTAATTCACGGATTATCCCTACAGAGTACGTGAGTACAGAAATTAATTGGATTTTCATATTCTTGAGTGATTTTTCATGTGTGTTTGTGTGAAATTCGTTGATTTATGTTTTTTGGTTAATAGAGGGGTGTGACAATATAATTTATTCTTATGAGTTAGAGAAAAGTGAGACGTGAGGACACGCAGATTATGCACGCACGCATACACGCAATTCTTAATATACCCCTTTTCGTTACAGAGGCAAGACCCCTCAACTTGATCGACGGACTCCAGCACACGCCGCCGGCGTTGCAGCTAAGTCCCCCTCGAATGCATTGATGTTAACCCACCTCCGAAAACATAACAAACATAATACAAATTAAACAAAATAACATGTGTAGAATAATATGTAAAGAAAGACTGCAGAGGAATAACGGTGAAGAATAGTTATGTCCCTTTAACGAACGTAGTCGAGTTGTTTCCCTTGATTTATATTTTACGCTTTCTACATTAATAATAACTCGGCTATTTTAGTAAAATGTATTAACTTAAAATATGAAGTAAATACTATATGTACTATGTATTTTAGATCATTAAGGAAAATTTAGTTTGTTTTCAAATCAAATTAAATTTTTAACAATATTGTAGAAGTATTTTTTTTCTGCCAGTAAAGAAATTGTCATCGGGGACGTTAATCTACACACACACATTAGTTTTATCAGAGACTATATATTTGTTTACATTGATCTTAAGCATTCGTATTTGTCGCGGTGCTTGCATTAGATCAACCCAATTTTAACAGGGCAAGTGTTGCATTTGCCCAAATTACATAGTATAAGTAGTTAAAAATATAATAGAGTTGTGTGGGGCCGGGTAGCTCGGTTGGTTACTAACCGAAAGGTACATGGTTCGTATCCCGGCTGGACCAACAACACATATTCGACCACCAGAACAATATTAGAATTGCTTAGCAAATGATGAAGAAAATCTGCTAAAGAAATACCCAGCACATTGAACAATTATAATTATTAAGTTACATTTAAATGAAGAAATGTTAAAGTTTGTGTCGGCTATATAAAAGTTGAAATTACCTACATACGACTGGTGCCATTCTATTTGTATTATTGTGTGACTATCAGTGTTTCTTCTCTTGAGACCAAGTAACCTAATCTGTTGATTAGTAATAAGCATTTCTTAATTTGAGCCAAATGATACTTAAAAAAAACCGAGAACAAATATAAATTTTATGTGACCAAGCACCGTGATTAGTCTCTCACACCGCATTGGAAATCTGGTAAAAGAGCGGCTGATAGAGGTAGCCCAACGCCCCGCCCCATCTATCTACAAGTCTTACCCCCTAGTAAGATAAACGTATCTCCCCCAGAATATCATCACAGCTGGCATATATAATGAATATCATTTACGCATTTTGTGCTCAATTTTAGTGGCCTTTTTTCCTCGCTAATTTGACTTCGTGAGAAATATGAGTCCTAATGTAAAAAGACAAGCTCATTGATTTCTTTCTTTCCTGCTTCCGAAACTTCGTATCCAGAGTATGAAATGTTTTCTGTAGCGTTCCTGTCGTGCAACGTCCGTGTTGGGAAGAGAGAGTTTAGGCGCTGTGAACGTGGTCCTTTCTCAGAGATACTCTTGAGTATGGTCCTTCCGAACGGAGGCTGTGTGAATAGGGTTTACTCGGAGAGACTGAGCATGCTGCTTCCTCCGAGTTTGGTCCTTCCACACGGAGACATTTAACAAGTTGTTTTTTTTTTTCTCAGAGAAGATGTGAACGTAATCCTTTCTCAGAAGCACGCTGAATGGGGTCCTTTTTACAGAGAGAATGTAAGCGTCGTACTTTTTGAGAGCAGTTGTGGTGATGGTCTTTCTCGGAGATACTTTTGAATATGGTCCTTCCTTAGAGTGGTTGTGGCGATGGTCCTTTTCAGAGATACTTTTGAATGTGGTCCCTCTCAAAGATATTCTTTAGTATGGTCCTTTTTCAGAGTGGTTGTGGTGATGGTCCTTATCAGAAATACTCTTGAGTAAGGTCCTCCTCAGAAATACTCTTGAGTGTGGTCCTTCTTCAGAGTGGTTGTGGTTGTGGTCCTTTCCAGAGGTACTCTTAAGTATGGTCCTTCTCAACGATACTCTTGAGTATGGTCCTTTCTCAGAGTGGTTGTGGTTGTGGTCCTTTCCAGAGGTACTCTTAAGTATGGTCCTTCTCAACGATACTCTTGAGTATGGTCCTTTCTCAGAGTGGTTGTGGTCCTTTCCAGAGGTACTCTTAAGTATGGTCCTTCTCAACGATACTCTTGAGTATGGTCCTTTCTCAGAGTGGTTGTGGCGATGGTCCTTCTCAGAGATCAAATATCTCTGGTGAGATAGCAGTTTTCTGAATCTGAATACTGTTGAGTATGGTCCTTTCTCAGAGTGGTTGTGGCGATGGTCTTTCTCAGAGAGGTTGTGATGATGATCCTTTCACATAGACATTCTGGAGGATGGGACTTTCTCAAAGAGGCTGTGGGGAAGGTCCTTTCTCACAAATACTCTGAGCAGAGTCTTTCCTTAGTAATCTTCTCATTGAGGACGTGATTGGGACTTGTAATTCAAGGAAATGATGAGTGATGGCTAAGGGGATCGAGCCCTCCAAGGAAATGGCAGCGTGTCAGTTATCGAGTGATTTTTGATCGTGCTGGAGTCGTTCCAGAGGGGTTATGAAAGAGTGGGTTCGTGTGGGGAGAGAGGGGGGGGGAGGTGGGGGAAGAGAAATTAAAGAGGATAGTGTTTACGGTTGCCAGAGATGTTTAGTGGTTGTGCTTTGATGTAAACCTATAGCGTCATAATTCATGCATATCGTAAGTGAGGAAAAGCTGGGTATCTTATTGTGTGTTATGGGGTGCGGTGTATCGTTGGTTTAGGGTGTGTGCTTGCGAGCGTGTGTGTGAGAGAGAGAAAGAGAGAGAGAGAGAGAGAGAGAGAGAGAAAAAGAGAGAGAGAGAGCTCACGGGCTATGCGATGTTTGTTTTGTGTATTTTATATGCTCTCCTCTTCCCTCCCCTCTCCCCCCTCTACCCCCGCCAATCCTCATCCCAATTACAGCAGTTAGCGTCTCCTCACCTCCTCTGCTTCCTGCTTCTAACTTTGGGGTCCACAGAAATTACTTTCCTTTATTTTCGCCTTAGATTACGTGGAATCATGACAGCTCCCATGAGAAACTCTTCCCCAACGAATCCAGAAGAATAAAAATTGAAAAGAGGAAACGATACGTAAAGAACAAGACGCGTTCTGTGGCGACCCTGGGGTCACAGAGAGTGCAAACAAATTTAGGAAAGGACACAAAGTGCATGAAGAAGCAGGAGGAGGATCGGTTAGTGAGTGACCGGGGATCTAGGAAGACGAAGGGGAAAAAAGAAAAATGGGGGTGTGTGGGTGTGAAACACACGCAATAAGCTAATATGCAAATGGGTTAAAAAGAACAGAAAGCAAACTATTCACTGTGTGTGTGCGCGCGTGTGTGTGTGTGCGTGTGTGTGTGTGTGTGTGTGTGTGTGTGTGTGTGTGTGTGTGTGTGTGCAGGAACGGAGATGTCAGGTATCTTATCCATTTAACGTTTTGCGGGTATGCGCAGAAATGATAATCCATTTGAATTAAATATGAAGGGGAAAAAGTAAGTTCCTTTTTTTTTTCTTAAGTTTTTTTAAAATAAATATTACCGAGAGAGTAAGAGAGAGAGAGAGAGAGAGAGAGAGAGGGGGGAAGGGTAGAAAAGAGAGAGAGAGAGAGAGAGAGAGAGAGAGAGAGAGAGAGAGAGAGAGAGAGAGAGAGAGAGAGAGAGAGAGACGATACGACGACGACGCGTGCTCTCCCATTAGGAATGGAATCCTTTCGTCGTGTGAGTTTTAACCCCCGTGGGAATGCCGGGGGTTACAGTATAAATAATATCCACACTTTCTGGAAATTTAGTGCTTTAAATTCCCACTCTTGCTGTCTTTCTCCTTTGTTCTTTCTCATTTTTACATTGTTCTACTAAACTATCTTCTTGTTCTTTCCCATTCCTACACTGTTCTATCAACCTATTATATTATCTTATTATTCTTTCTCATTCCTACACTGTTCTATCAACCTACGATACTATCTTCTTCTTCGCTAGACCTGTCACCTACCCTTTTTCTTGAAAACTCTTCCGGGACAAAACTCCTCATTTATGTGTGTGAGGTCTGTTGAATCGGCTTGGAAATATTGGACGCTTTCTGCCAAATGGTCACTGGGGCTTCCTATGATGTTATTATTTGATAATGTAGGCATTTTATATAGTATGTGTTTTGTTGATATTTTATAATGATGTTTGTATTCTATTTTGTTTTTATAAACTGGGGTTCGATAAATTAGAGTATAGCCTCAGCGTCCCCTGCGTGGGATGTCTTTATTGTAAAAGTGACCGGCTGGTGGAGTGCCTTCAGTGTTACCACTAGGGTTTTTTCGGCAGATTTTTTTATGCGGATCAGGAGTGAGTTTTCTTTCACCGAAGTTGTGATCTTGATTTTGTGGTCCTGATTCGGCTCTTTGCAGTCCGCTGGGCTCTGTGGGCAATGAATAACTAACAAACTAACCTCTTTCAGCGAAGTTGTGGTCTTGATTTTGTGGTCCTGATTCGGCTCTTTGCAGTCCGCTGGACCCTTTAAGCAATGAATAAACTAATTTGTGAGTTTTAAACTTTTAATTTTTATTGCCCGGGAAATGGAGGGACGGGGTTGGTGGGGTTGGGGAGTTGTTTAATATTTTCGCCTTATTATTCAAAACTCCATATTTTGAATTCCAAACATTTATGAAGTCTCAACCTCTTGTCTTTTTTCCCGGTTGAAAAACCAAAAACAAGAAACAAAACAACCATCACCCCACCACCACACGAACAAGAAAACAAAGATGTAAATGTGTTTTTATTTACTCTTTGTAGGTGGTGCTGTGTTGGTATTCAGAGGGATTTTAAGTCGATCTAGTCCGGTATTTTGAAACGAACACATTTTAATATCACATTGGTATATCAAATAATATTACAAAGAATGCATGTGCAGAAGCTTGAACTATTGGGGACTTTTTGCAACTCAACGAAAATACTTTTCGTGGAGATTCCCTGGTTGATTTTTTTTAGAACGATCGCTACTGCACCTGCGCGACGATAGTTTCTGTGTACTTTTTCGGTCGAAGTCAAAATCAAAATCCAAACAGCAAAAACCACAGGGACTTTTTGCAACTCAGCGAATTTATTTTTCGTAGTGATTGCAGCTCAACGAAAATATTTTTTGGTGGTGATTCCCTGGTTTATTTTTTGAAGGATAGCTTATGCGCCTCCGCGATGTTAGTTCCTGCCACATGGACTTTTTGAACTCAACGAACATATTTTTCGTGGTGATTCAAAATCAACGAACATATTTTTCGTGGTGATTCCCTGGTTTATTTTTAGAACGATCGCTTTTGCGCCTGCGCGATGTTAGTTCCTGATTACGTTTTTGGTCGAAATCAAAATTCAAAATTTTCTTTCGTCAGAGTCCATGATTTGACAACAGAAAAAAAAAACTCCGCATTTTAATTTTCTCTTTGACGAGATCGGATTTTCCCACATCAAAAAAGGCAGGCATTAGTATTGTGTCAAATTTGCATGCCGACTTTAATTTGTTTGCAAAAGATATTTAATGTCTTTATTGCTTAAATAAAAAACGGGCTAACGTCTTTACGTCATGTTTGTAGGTCATTATACTTTGTCATATCAGATCATTTGACGTTAATATTAGCGGCATTTTGATTTTGGTTTGACACTGAGCGAAGCCATCAGGGCTGCTGAGGACAGAGGAAGATGGAGTAGGCTGGTTAAACGATCATCTGTGGTGCCCCTACGACCTCAGGGTTAGAGGATAGGATAGGATAGGATTAGCGGCATGCCGTCTCGATCTTTGTAATGCGTTTCAAACAGGCAGACTGAAAGACGACGGCCTACGAGTTTGATTCAAAGCAGTAGACTTCTTTATTTACGTATTTGTTATTTATTGCACCGTTCTTATTATAGCGCTTTTCCTGGTTAGGAGCTGCTCAAGGCGCTGGCCGATGTGATTGCCCACTTGCCTTTGGCGCATGGTCTAACCTCCAGACAGCTGAGCACAGTCCTGGCCAGCCGGTGATAGGGGAGAAGGGACATAGTGCTTGCTGGGCATATTTATGTAGAGCTCTGGCACTCAACCCGTGAGCGTCAGGATCTTTACAGTCCCTGCCATGGAAAAACGTGTCTGAAATCACAGTGTTGCGAGAAGACTAATTAAACTATCGAATTGATTTCGGATGTGTGCATTCTCAGGAGTTTCGATTTCAGTATCTTTGTGCTTCGGGTTTGGTTGGAAAGAAACAGAAATGAATGCCCGGTGTTTAGTTTTTCTCCTTCCTCTCTCTTATCTGACTCTATTATGGGTTTAATCGGAAGCTGGCTCACAAGGGAGTAAAGATTGCGAATGAGACTTACAAAAATGAACCGAATGACGCAGTATAAGAAGAATTATTTATTTAGAGCTAAAGTACTTTTAAAATCAGTTAGATTCGAAGAAGAAGATCTATGAATAGTTGGACGTTAAAAGGTTTTCTATGTTTTTGAACTGACAGACACCCAAAAAAAAATAAAATGATTACTCTTGAAGAGAAAATATATTCGTTCATTTTTGTCTTGCATGGCACAAAAGAAGAAAATCTTATTTTTAAAAGCTGAAAGTTTGATTTAAGAAAACTGGGTTACACCAGAAAAAGAAGACAAATTAAAAATGTTGGAAGACAACCTTAAAATGTTTGGATTTTTTGTGGGGAGGGGGGGGGGTGGAGGGAAGAGTTTGAAATGAGATGTCTCCAAGACAAAGACTGCTGTAAACTACGAAGGGGGGAGGGAGGACACCATTGGGTTTTCGCACTTATGTGAAGGGGGTGATGCCACTGTTGAAACAGGTTGCACCTGGCCTTTAAAAAAGAAGTTTAGGACTAAAATAGTATTCATATAGAATAATAATATTCATCTGCTCCAACGTGTTCAGTATTCAGCTGCTCATCTGGTTCTCAAAAAATAAAACATCTGATCATATCGCACCACTCCTACATTCTCTCCACTGGCTTCCTGTATCTCAGAGAATTAAATACAAAATCTGTACTTTCTGTTACAAGTGCGTCCATGTATTAACCTCTTCCTATCTCACCCAGAACATTTACTTCTACAAGCCATCTAGATATCTTCGTTCTTCCTCTGACACCCTCATGCTTCAAATACACCGCTACAAACTCTCCTCTGCAGGCTGTCTATCCTTCTCAGTGTTTGGTCCTTAAACTTGGAACTCTCTCTCTCTCTGTCTCTCTCTCTCTCTCTCTGTCTCTCTCTCTCTCTCTCTCTCTCTCTCTCTCTCTCTCTCTCTCTCTCTCTCTCTCTCTCTCTCTCTCTCTTCGCAGCTCTCCGAACGTAGACAATTTCAATTCCAACTTTAAAAAACTCATCTCTTGATTAAAAATATCTTATCTCTGTCTCCCATCACCAGCATCATTCCTTCTTTTTTGATTCAGACCACAGCCGTCATACCGCACGCCTCCAGCCCCCTCACTCCTTTCCTTCCTATCCTATCCTATCCCGTAACTCGATGGTCGTAGGGGCACCACAGATGATCGTTTAACCAGCGTACTCCATCTTTCTCTGTCTTCAGCAACCCTCATGGCTTCGCTCAGTGTCAAGCCAGTCCATTCTCGAATGTTGTCCTCCCACCTCTTTTTCTGTCACTCCTTAGCGACGGTTTAGAACCCTCTTCACATGACATTAGCTCATTCCGTTTCAGAGGATAGATCTCCGGTACTCCGCATGAGGTCTTCCTATGAGACCAGTATTCTCTGCCGCCCGACGTTTTTTTTTTAAAAGTCATTTTCTGAGTGCGAACATATCCTTCTACTGACCTCAAGGGAGTAAGACGGAGTATCATAACTTAGTGAAGTCTATACATTATGGAAGGCTTAGAACTTAGCAGGATTTTACAGTCTTGATACTCACTGTGCTCATGGGCTTTCTCTGCTGTCACCCTCAACACTCATAGTCTTAGACTATGTGTCACCGCACCCAAGACAGTTCATCATTCATTAATCTGGCCTAGGGGAAACCATTATCTGATGATGATGATGATGATGATGATGATGATGATGATGATGATGATGATGATGATGATGATGATGACCACCACCACCACCACGACCAACAACAACCATCATTATGCCTTGAAAAATGGCTGTCCTTTTACAGTAACACATTCAAGCTCCAAGATAACTGAAAAGCGCATGACTTCATACACCTTCCCTCATGTGGTGTTACTTTTAATGCTGTCACCGTCAACACTGTTCCGCTGAGCTTCACCCTATGAGCCGCTGGCCAATATTCAACATGCATTGCGCAGATTATTGTGTCGAGGATAAGAATGAAATTGGATGGAAGAAGTGGAGAACGGGTGGGAATATATTTAGATAATGGAACAGTTGTAGGAAGGGATGGGAACTGAAAGGAATGCAGAGACGGGAGCTAGAAGTGCGTACAGAAGATGCAAGAATAAGTGTGCAACAGACAAGAGTGTGTGGTGTGGGAGCGGGTTTGAACTGTGAGGAATGAAATGAATGGACAGGAACGAGTGTGGAATAGATGAGAATTGAAGGAATCGTGAGGGAAGGACTGCAGATTGCTTGCCCTTGGGGCAGCACCCCTGAGGCCTTTCTCGTGGCGGTGCCTTAAATAGGGTCGTCCTCTGCTCTCGTCTTTCAGCCGAATGGATCTGCTCGTCCTTACTGCATACACCCTGGCCCTGTCTACACGTGGCCAGAAATTTATTGAAATACTAAAATATGTTCGGTTTAAATATTATCTTTGTTGTTGTTTTCACCTCATACTTTGCAGCGCTCTCTCTCTCTCTCTCTCTCTCTCTCTCTCTCTCTCTCTCTCTCTCTCTCTCTCTCTCTCTCTCTCTCTCTCTCTCTCTCTCTCTCTCTCTCTCTTTCTCTCAATAAGTGACCAGTTTTGTTTTATTTTAATATTTCTTTCGTTGATAGATTTGTTTTATTTAATAATGATTGGTTGGTTGATTATGGCTTTTCCATATATACTCTACACTAATGGAACTTCGATGCATTGATTTTTCTAGTGTCGGTGTCTTTAACTAGCCGAAGTTTCTTAACTCGTGACATGCATATTTAACATAGGTGTGGTCGCACGCATGTAGAGGTTTTCTGTATATTATGTGGGTAATGTCTGAGCGGAATGGGGGGAGGGAGGAGTCCGTGTGTATGTTATATATGTCTGTGGTAGTGTGTTAAGCGTTGTCTTGCACTTGCGGAAGATCGAAAAGTAGTGTGTGTGTGTGTGTGTGTGTGTGTGTGTGCGCGTGGGTGTGTGTGTGGGTGTGTGTGTGTGTGTGTGTGTGTGTGTGTGATTTGATGATCAGAAAGCTGCTCCATTAAAGTTTATTTTAAAACAACATTAAAACCGTGTTTCGACATCGTGTTTCGTAAAAGCGTCATTTGTTAGTCATTATTGGGAGAGGATCTGAAAGGGTTATTAGTTATATTTTCCTGTCGTACTTTTATGAGATGGATTGGGCAACGGGTTAGAGGGTTATTGCAATTTTTTTTAAAATAGAAGATGTACGTGTCGGGATATGAACAAAATTCAAATCCAAAACTATACTTAAAAACATACAATGTCAGAGTCGTATTCGGGGATGTAGGGGGTGCTGTGTGTGGACCTACAATGTAAATTGATTGATTGATTGATTTATTGTTGCTTTAGGTCCAGCGGACTCTTCCGAGCCAAATCATGACCGGACAACCCCCGATCCGCATAAAAGATCTGCCGAAACAACCCTAGTGGGAAAATTGAATGCCCTCCACCGGCCAGTCACTTTACAATAAAGACATCCCACGAGGGGGACGGCTGAGGGTTGACCTCAACTACGCGAACACCCCGGTTACAAAAACAAATTAGAATACAACCATCATTATAAATCATCAACAAAACACATACATATAAAATGCCTATAGTGCGAAATAATACAATCATAGGAAGCCCTAGTGACCACCCGGCAGAAAGCGTCCAACACTCCCAAGCTGATCCAACAGACCTCATACACAAACAAGGAGTCTTGTCCAGGAAGAGTTTTCAAGAAAAAAGGTAGGTCATTGATCTAGCGAAGAAGAAGAAAGTATAGCAGAGTGATAGGACAGATCAGGAATGGGAAAGAGCAAATGATGAAGACAGCGACAGTGGGAATTTAAAGCACTAAATTTCCAGAAAGTGGGGATACTATTTATACTGAAATCCCCGGCACTCCAACGGGGGGGGGGGGGTGGGGGGGGGGGTGGGGGGGGTGGGGGGGGGGGGGACTGTTGCCGCAGTGAATTAGTCATGCCTACAAAGGCAAGACAGGTTTTCAACTGGGGCTTTCACTGTTCCCTTCATAGGTTAGAACAATCTACAGTGACAAGATTGCTCATGACCCCAAGGGGTTACAATGTAAATAAAGTCGTGTTCTGGGAGATGGGAAGAGGAAGAAGGGGGACATTTAAATTTAAAAAAAATAATAATAATAATAATTATTATTAAAAATAATTATTATTTTACCAGGTAATATTACAAACGTGAAAATATGCTACGAAAGAAAAATAAAAAACAGTAATTTAAAAAGCGAATTCGGAAATGTTCTACCGAAGGCAAGGACTGGAAGAAAAAAATTCCTTTCCCCTCCATTTAATCTAACCGATTGAAAAGGGGGATGAGCGACAATAACATATAAAAACAAAATGACAAGAGAGAGAAGCTGAAGCAAAATATTGTGTAAGGAATGCGATGAGATGGATAAGGAGGGGGTGATCGTTTAAAAACTCGGCTGTAACGAATGGAATGGTAATATTTGTTTATTACATATTTGTTTATTACTTTTTACGATGATTAGAATGATAACGATGAAGACATTGGATAGCTTGAAATTGGGATCTTAAAACGCTTTCTTGATGGGAATGCTAGAGATGGTAGTGGTGATTGTGGTGGTGATGGCGATGATGTTGATTATGATGCAGATGATGATGATGTTGTTGTTATTGATGATGATGATGATGATGATGATGATGATGATGATGATGATGATGATGATGATCATGATGATCATGATGATGAAATGATAAAGAAGGAATTGTCATGTGGCTGGAAAAAAAAGCGTGAGAAGACGTTCGTTTTAAACGGTTATTATGTAAACTGGTAAATGGAAGATGGACAGAATAACAATGACAAACGAATATTGCCACTTATATATCTGTTTCGCATAAAACCGGTGTGGTCTTCACAAATCATAGATGGTAGTACTAATTTCAATCTATTAGCAATAGAGGAAGAACCAATTTTATAATACCACAGTTCATAATAAAATGGGTGTCCAGTTTTTAATATACTGTCTAGGCGTATCCCCCTTTGGACTGCAAACTATTACACTCTTATTGTGTTGACGACAATTCCCCATTTCTAAAAGTCTTCATTAAGCGACCTAACTACAAGTACACCTAACTTATTCAATTTTTATCAAATCCAGCCGACAAACCATCACTTCCTGGACTTATTTTTGTTTTAAACATCTGTTTGAGAGCAGATTTGCTGCCTTCACTATAGTTATCTTTCTTCTAAAGATGATTGTTCTTGCCTCATTCATGAAGTTAATTACGCCAATACTCATGCGTTGATATCATGTAAGTTCTTGAGTTAGGTTACATATATAGAGGTAGAAGCCGAGAGGCTAAACCACCGTGATTAAATAGTAATAGGTAGCTTTTTAGAGAGATGTCCGAATGTTCTCTTACAAAGGTTTTTACTGCGAATGCCAGCGTACCGGCAATGCTATTCAGACATGAGAAAATAACTTCCAATTCCATGCTTCAACTACGTCCTCGGGTACAAGTCTCCACTCTTCACTTCTCTTTCATAGATCTGTATTGCCTTAATCTTAACCAGTCACCCTTAGGCCACCTCCGTCTCTTCAACATTTTAATCTCGGCTATTTTTACTCGGTGTATTTTGATTATCTTAAAGTTAAATCCTCCACATTTCCACTTTCCATTGTCGTCCTCATCCTGTGGTGCCATCTCATCCTGTCAGGCCGCAGTGAGCTAGAGCAACACCGCGATTGATTGCCGGCAGTGAATTTGCCGCGTCTTAACGGCTTACTGACTCCCCAGAGCCACAGGGGCTTTCACTTGACCAGGTCAGTCTTAAGACAGCTGCACAAGCTCGGAGAACATCTCGGCACAGAGGGGCGTCGCGCTTTTCTACCTAGCCTTCTTCGTTGACATTGACGGATTCTTTCCAGTAAAGCTCGATTGATGTAGATCAAGAGTGTCGGCGTCTGCTAATCTGAAGCCTTCTGTCTGACCATTACAACTTGGAGCACGGAGGGCAGCGCTACTTCTCGTCGCTTAGCGATCAAATGGCTTTTTTCGGGCAGCCTGGATCACTTCGTCTGGCGGACAATCACCACTCATCGATGAAGAAGAGTAGGGTTGCAAAGCGGTGAAAAGTGGAATTTTCCTTCCCTGTTGCCCCAAATCGCTGAAAGGCTGTTGACGCCTGCACATGAAAATAACAGTCTGCCGCCATACATTAATTGGAGTTGGTGCAATTCTTAGTAGAAAGACATGTATAAGATACAACCCCAGATTAAAAGATTCTCTATACCTGCATTTCGTTCAAACGCTTAGTCAGGATCAGCTGTTGGGAATATTGTAAGAGCTTTTTTACATGCTAGTTATGTTATCCATGCAGATGAAATTCGAGTCGCTTCTCAGTGAAGGAAATGTAGTTAAAAGCGCTGACAGTGCCACCCGCGACAAAAGAGAGAATGTACTTTGGGGGATATTTCAAATTTCTGTCGATGGGCTTTTCGTCAGCGCCACCAGGACAAAGGAGAAGAGTATCGGTCTAATGTGAATCTACATCCAAGTCCATCCACTATGCACTGGACCATTCCTGATAGTGGTCGAAAGTATTGCCTGTTAGGTGTTCCCATAACATTTCGGTCGTTGGACCTCTCTTTTCTCTAGGCCAGATTTATGAGGGCGGTGCCTATCTCCTCTCCATCGCTGCTTTCCCCTCCCCGGTTCTAAACAGATCCAGCTACCCATTCACAGCTGAGTGGTGTGTCGTGCGATTGTTTCAGTCTGTGTGTGTGTGTGTGTGTCGTTTGGCACGTTGCCTTTAAAATGCGGCCACCCATCCAAGTATTAACCCCGCCAGACGTTGCTTAACATGAAACATTGCTAGCGTGTGCCCTAACCACTGCAATATTGCGCCACCCAATTGCCTGGAACAGTAATACTTATGGATAGTGCTGGTTACAGATCGCTAGCTACACGTTGACTCTGAGTTAGGAGAAAAACGTGTATATATATATAGCATCCAGTATTGTTATTGATATAGTACTTTCAGCTGCCACATTGGAAATGACTCGGTTTGTATTGTATTATGTCTCTCTACGAGTGTCTCTAGAATGTTTGTCCTCGTTCAACGTACAAACTTTCCAGTGACCGTGAGAATACCTTACACATTTGAGCTGAGCTGGGAATTAATTGTATACAGCTTGATACCTAGTACCTCGATAGCCATCTCACACTGTTTGCAAAGGTGCAGTCCCTTACAAGATAACATTTTTACAAAATGGTATTTATATTGCGCCTTTTCCCCTGCTAGGAGAATCAGTTCAACGCGCAAAAGTATGGCCTTTGAAAGAAACCAGAGATATTAATTTGTTGGAACTTAAGATCATGAAAAGCCTATTAGTATCTGACAGTACAGCACCTCCATGTTCTTCTCCTAATGTTTTCAAACAAAGATATGGCATTACCGTGAAAGTATAAGAAATATGAATTTAGTAGAATACAGTAAGCTATTGGAAACCCGATATCTACGGAGACTAATATCTGACAGCTCAGAAACTCGGTATTTATCTCAATGTTTTTTCAGACGGGAATTTACTTCGAAGTGAAATTACTTAAGAAGCCCGTCCTACCGTATCTCTGAAGGAAGAATACGGTGAGGGGAGGAGGGAGGTATCGTGGTGTGCCATCCTTTCCCCCAGAAAGAAATGTTGGGATAAAAAAAGAAAAAAGACGTGGAGGGCATGGAAAAGACTGAGTTCGATCGAAAAGGGAATACTGCAGGGAGGAAAAACGTTGGAAAGACGATACTAGAGCAGTAGAGAAAGTGTAAAACGTTTTGGCTAAGGACTATCCTAATCGCAAGAACGGGTTGTAAAGAGAAGTGGAGGGTGTAGAAAAAGACAGCGTTCGACCTAAAAACTCGAAAAAGGGGTTACTAGAGAGAAGGGGAAAAAACCTTGACTAAGTACTATCCTAGTCTCATGAAGGGCCATAAAGCGAGTCATCTTCGATGAATAAGTAATGACGACCTCCTGCCCGTTGCCAATCAGAGGAAAAGCAGAAACATCTTGGATGATTTGCTGGCCGTCTGGCCCGTGGACAGGAGGGTGTCATCTATCAGTGACGGACAAACAACCCATGTAGGCTTAAGGTCGCCTGTCTTGCCAAGGAGGAGAGGGTGGGGATCTGGGCTAGTTCGTACTATGATCTGTGGAGATGGAAAAGAATGTGAGAGGGGAATGGTGGAAAATCCCAGGCTACGAGAGTAAGGGTGAGGGAGGGAATTGGAGGGGGGAGGAGTAATTCCACATACTGTAAGGTAATATTGTGATCTTTTCTTAAAGAGAGATAATTTAGACAAGATTATGGGAATAATCATACTCTAAGCTGGTACTGTGATCTTTTGAGTCGGGTAGAAGCGTGGATAAAATTCACTCCAAGGCAATGTTATGAATTGGAATATCGGGAGGAGGGTCAATAAATCCACGTACCGGCGATCCTCGTCATTACCCAAGCTTCACCTTTCCACTGAAACCATCATCATCTTCGTCATCACGTAAACTTGCGCTGTCCGCGTCATCATCGTCGTTGTCATCAACTCCACGTAGGCGACCTTCACCGTTATCTCGTTCTCTGATCTTTAGAGATGATGACAAAAATAGAGATGCGAGGATCCACATACTGTGATCTTTTGAAGGCTTAGAACTAGGTGCTGCTCCGGCGACTTTTGAAAAGTAAACGTTGGTTTGTCCCACTTACAGACTGCAAGTCAGTTCTGTCATCTTCTGTGACTAGGTTGCAGCTTCCTATCGACGACTACGGAAAGTAATTTGTTGACAAGTGTGCAATCGAAACACACTTTGAAGAAAAGAAGAGGACTTAACTTACTTCCTCGGGGGGAAAAAGTCTGGCGATGGAACCTAGACCAAGACGTCCATCATCGTGAAGCTACTCTCTGACAGTCTTTTAAAAGGACCACTGGAACGATAAATTTCGACGAGGGTTTTCTCCTTTTCTCTCGCGACTTTTCTGTTTACTTCAGTCCATTCCTTAACCGACATCCCATCAGTGTATTGTGCCACAGTCGAGGTGATCGTGATGGTACCCAAGCCTCCAGACTAAGTTAATATACGCGGAAACCTAATCCGAGCCAGGCATACGGGCGGTACGTGCGGAAAATGTGTTTTCTCTTGTAAGCTTGTTCGCATCGATTTACCAACCTCTCAAGGGCTGGTTTCCCTGTCCATGAATCTCATCTCCGTTTCAGCTTGCTGAGATCTGTGCAATCTCTCCCTTGTTCGATGTTCCCACGCAGCCAGGTACCTCTTACAAAGTTCTCACGATGCCTGCTGTTTATTACTGTTGAAGTGTGGGTGTGAATGTGCGAATAAGTTTCTTTATGTGAAACCCCGTGTAAATGAGCTTGGGTATGTAACCCTTGACCACCAACCCAAAATTTGTGAGACCACGGCATCCTCAAAACTCTGAGACCGCCATAAGTTTAGGCCAAATAAGCATCCATATGTGTCGCACCTTTTGAGTTTCTTCCATCTGTGTTTCTGTCCGTGATCCTTCGCAACTGTTATAATTTGTTGGATGGATTATTAGCCGCAGAGATCTCTTATAATCTCGGAAGAGTACGCTGGACCAAAAGCAATAACTATGTAATGTAATCTCTTATCATCTTAGTTTGCTTAGCTTATATTGCAGGATTCCTATCCTATCCTGTCCCATAACCCGAAGGTCGTAGGGGCACCACAGATGATCGCTTAACCAGCATACTCCATCTTTCTCTGTCCTCAGCAGCCCTCATGGCTTCGCTCAGTGTCAAACCAGTCCATTCTCGAATGTTGTCCTCCCACCTCTTTTTCGGTCTCCCCCTTCTTCTACCTCCTTGCACTGTGCCTTGCAGAATGGTCTTTGCAAGACCTGATGATCTGGTGACGTGGCCATACCATCGGAGTTTCCGTTTCTTCACCACTGTGAGCAGGTCATCGTGTTGTCCAATGGCTTGTGTGATGGTCTGTCGGACTTTGTCGTTGGTGATGTGTTGGGTATAGGAAATGCACAGAAGTCTTCTGTAGCACCTCATCTCCATGCTTTGTATTCTTCGTTGGAGATCTGCTGTGAGGGTCCATGCTTCGCAAGCATATAGGAAGATGGAGATGACCAGAGAGCGCAGCAGTCTTACTTTGGAATGTAGACTGATGGTTCTGTCTTTCCAAATGGGCTTCAACCTTGTCAGGGCAGCAGTTGTTTGTGCGATCCTGGAGAGGACTTCCTGTCGAGACCCATTGTCTGACACAATGGCTCCTAAATATTTGAAGCTGTGCACTGTGTTGAGGGATTGGCCTTTAGACTTTGATGTCCGTGTTGATGCCATTGGTGTTGTTGGTCATCATTTTGGTCTTCTCTGCACTTATTTCCATTCCATAAGCTCTGGAGGTGGTGTCAAGCCTCTGTACAAGCTGTTCAAGTTCTTGTTCCTCTCCAGCCAATCCATCAATATCATCCGCAAAACGAAGATTGGAGATTGCTCTGCCCCCTATGCTGACTGTGCCTTCGTGATCTGCAAGAGCATCTGACATGATGCGCTCTAGGAAGATGTTGAAGAGTGTTGGAGAGAGTAGGCATCCTTGACGCACACCGATTGTTGTTCTGAACCAGTTCCCGATGACGCTGTTATGGAGGACTGCACTGGTAGCCTTGTCATACAGGCTTTTGATGACTTCTATAATTTTAGGGCTGATGTTGTACACTTTCATGGTTGCCCATAGAGCTGCATGCCAGACTCGGTCAAATGCCTTCTTGAAGTCTATGAACACATGATATAGATGTTGTTGGTGCTGTAGGTATTTCTCACAGATTATTCTGAGGTTGAAAATCTGTTCAGTGGTACTTCGCCCTGCCATGAATTTTGCTTGTTCTTCAGCTATGATTTGTTCAGCTTGTGGTTTCAACCTGTTGAGTATTATTTTCAGGAGGACCTTGCTGGGATGGCTGATGAGGCTGATGGTGCGGTAATTTTCACACTCCTGAAGGTTACCTTTTTTGGGAAGAGTGATGACAAGCGACTGGGTCCATGGTGTAGGCCATTCCCCACTCTGCCAGATCTTGTTACAGATAATGGTGAGAGCATCAGTCATTGCTTCTCCTCCTGCTTGTAGCAGTTCCGCTGGTATGTTGTCCACTCCCGCTGACTTCCCTTTCTTCAGCGATTGCACTGCTGCCTCAACTTCTTCCCGGAGAATTGGGAGGATTTCTTCTTCTTCTCTGCTCTCGGGACATGCTAGAACTGATGGGTCTCCATTTGGTGTATGGTTGTAAAGGTCAGAGCAGTATTCTGTCCATCTGTCCAAGACTTCTTGTTCTTCTGTAAGGCATATGCCAGACTTGCTTTGGATAGTGGAGACTTTGGGCTGTTTAACACTTGTCAGCCGCTTCACAGTCTGGTAGGCCTTCTTGCTGTTGTTCTTGTTCAGATTGTTCTCTATTTCCTGGCATTGATCTTCTATCCAGTTCTCCTTTGCTGTGCGCATGCCTTTTCGGATGTCATTGTTGATTTTTCGGTAGACATCAGCTCCCTGTGAGGTGTTCTTTTTCTTTTTTAACTCTCTTCGTTTATCACACAGATCCAAACGTTCAGGTGTGATCCACGGCTTCTTCTTTGGTCGGTGCTTGCCAAGGATCTCAGTGGCGGCATCTGTTACAGCTGAGTTGAAGGTATTGGTCATGGTGTTGACATCTACTTCGCCTGCCCCCAAAATAAGCAGTGGTGCAAATTTCCCTCCAATTGTGGCCTGAAATATTTTTGCCACCTCCGGGTCTTGCAGTTTGTCCAGGTCGAACTTCAGCCTAGTGCACTTTGCTGTATTTACTCTCTTCAAATGGAGCCGGAAAGACATCATCACGAGATCGTGGTCACTTCCAATGTCTGCTCCTGGAAAAGTGCGTGTCCTGCCAATGTTGATGCTTGATCTGAAGCGTTTCTTGACCATGATGTAGTCGATCTGGTTGTAATGTTCCCCGCCGGGACTGTGCCATGTCCATCGTCTGGATTTTTTGTGGAGACCAAGCGTGTTTGCCAGTACCAGATTGTTGTATCTGGCAAACTCCAATAGCCTCAGACCCCTGTCATTTGTCTCGTTGTTGCAGTGGGGTCCACATGTGTCTCCCCAGTTGTGGTGCGCATCTTGGCCAACCTTGGCATTCCAGTCGCCTTGCACTATGATTATGTCCTTCTTCGGCACTTGGTCAAGGACCGCCTGTATATTTTCATAAAAATCCTCCACTTCGCTGTCTTCATAGTCTGATGTTGGGCATAGGCGTGGATGATGGTAATGTTGAAAGGGGTTGCTCTCAGACGGATGGTAATGAGTCTACTGGATACTGGGCGGCAACCCATGACAGTGGCTAGAATGTTCTTGTGGACCAAGAATCCAACGCCGTGTTCGTGCCTGTCATCTCTACCGCTGAAATAGAGCTTGTGGCCTTTGTCAGTCGTTGTTTCACCTAGGCCTTTCCAGCGCAGTTCGCTGATACCTAGAACGTTCCATCGATAGTGGTCCAGCTCGTGGGCCAGTTCTTCTAATTTTCCTTCCGCAGTTAGGGTCCTGACATTCCAGGTTCCTATGACGATGTTGTTTCTCGTGCGGATCTTGCTAATTTGTCCATCAGTAGCATACTTTTCACCTCCGTCCTGGTGGCCAACGGAAGGCGCGGTCCTTGTTCCGGGCGACGACCGATCCGGCATGGAATTAGTGGATAGCCTCATTATGTGTTGTGTCTTGGGCAAAAAAAGACCTGGCAGGGCCCAATCCTCTCCAGGCTGTTGGCCACAGCCGAAATCCACGAATACAGTGTGGCTCGCCTTGGCCCTGAGCACGTGGTCGTTGAACCTGTAGTAACGTGAGGTTCCTCCGCCCTGGCCGGTGACTTCTGTGTAGAAGACTTTCGCCCAGTGATGCAGTGCTAACATCACCCCTGTTAGTCGCCTCTTACGACACGCCGGGAAACGTTGGGTCTATTCTATTTGCCCGAACCCACAGAGCAGGATTAAGGCTGTATATTGAACGCGTGGAAGATATAGCAAATACATACATGCCAGTGTTTGCTCTCTCTCTCTCTCTCTCTCTCTCTCTCTCTCTCTCTCTCTCTCTCTCTCTCTCTTTCTCTCTCTCTCTCTCACACACACACATACACACACACACGAGCGCGCGTGCCTACTTCCTCTACATCGAGTCGCGGCATTAGTACCTCGCCACCAGAAAAAAATATCATTCAATGCATGACTGTATTTCGCAGTACAACGAAACTATCAATCTGTTATTTTGTAGCACGAGATATCTTCCATAAGCCTCCTAGTGCTCGCTGTGGCTATCTGATTGCCCTTGGCGTAGTGGCGATCAGCGAGTGGACAGTCAATCCATCGTTCCCTGGTCACAGTCTTCTGCCGCGTATTGCTCTAGGGACTAATCCTGCCAGGGAACCAGGCCATTTCTCAGTTGCTGCTCCCTGGAATAGCAAATCACGCTCGCCGTCCTGGGGATTATAAAACTGTGGAACTACCTTAGCTTTTAGGCTTAGTAGTTGAATGTAATCATCAATACTACGTTAACTGTTTTGGTGATGGAGGTGGTAGAGGTGCATAACTATGTCAGCAAACCAAACATTGTTGAAATAAATCGAAATAGCGGCATATTATTAACCAGTAAATTAATAATTATGTTAATGTGTTGCAGCTTTGAATGCTCAATATGAACATTTCTTCCGTCCCCCCCCCCTCTCTCTCTCTCTCTCTCTCTCCCTCTCTCTCTCTCGGTTGCCTTTATTCGATTCGCCAACACGTGGTCCACAGCAGCAGCAGTGGAAGACGACCTCAATCATCTGCTCTGCCCCTTTCTCAGTAAATTGGGGTCTCTGTATGCTTTATCGTGTCCAGATGTTTTGCCTGGAGGCTAGTGATTTACAGATCTTCTGGCGATGCCAACTTTGATTATGAGACAGATTTAAAGGGGGGGGGGGAGGGGTGCGCGTGGAGGAGGAGTGGGCTTAAAAGAGAATATTGGTGGGATTTTGGATCTGATCTAGGTCGCCTTAGGCGTCTGCTAATAGTGGAGCAGATTCTCTCTCTCTCTCTCTCTCTCTCTCTCTCTCTCTCTCTCTCTCTCTCACTCTCTCTCTCCCTCTCCCTCTCCCCTTATAAACCCATTCACCCTTTCCAACACGCGCTACTTCATAATTATGAGAGCAGAGATATCGTCATCGCAGCCAATTTGTTCCTTTCAAATTTTTTTTTCTTTCACCGTTGTGTTTTCTCATTTACTGGAACTTGTTTAATTTACCATTTTTTCTCTCCATGTCTGTCGACACCCCCACCCTCACCTACACCCACCCTCCCCTCCGCTCCCCTCCCCTCCCCGGCCCCGCCTCTCATTTATCAAAATATAGGGTCGGTCGGTGTTACACTCGGTTTGATGTTAATGTTTTTCTTTATCAGTATCCGATTCAGCCCCAATGCTGAATTCCTGATAAGGTGTAACTCAGATTCGTTTATCCACGCAGCCCGTCCAAACAGCATACAAGTCACAAAGTCGACGTATGAAGTTTTCCACTTTTATTCAGCATACATCAACAACTGCATACAATCGCTCAATCGCCTTTCCACTCTCAAGTTTACCTTCCAACTTACTATCAACAACAATACTCTCTCATTTTTGAAACAGCGCGGCACTTAGTCTCTTGATACTCCCGAATAACCTGGATCAATCTCGTTTGACGCAATTTAACCAATCGCTTCTAACTTCGTCATTACTGTCTTACGTCATACATAATTATTTCCCTCCCAGAATATTCGCCATTATCTACGTCCATCAAGAAACTTCGATCGATAGTAAACAAGCCGATCCAGAGAATTCTACAACAATATCGACTAACGAAAATTATCAACGTTATACAAAGCTTCTCCTAACAACAATGCGAACTCAAATCAAAGGTAAATAAACTCCATTATTGAATACTTTGCAAATCGAAACGATTAGATCTATCGTGCGCGTTTCCGACATACTTTCGTTCGCGTTTCAACGTAACAGTCGGTCTGTCCGTCTGTCTATATGTCTGTCTATATTAAGATTGTTACCTCGTTTCTCAGAGCCTATTATTATTTCCGAGCTATTAAGCTCTGAGAACTATTGTTTTGGCTTTGTCCGTCCGTCCGGTGTCCGTCCAGCGTCCGTCCGGAGGTGATATTTGCGCACCTTTCTCTGAAACTAATGGACGAATTTCTTTGAAACTATTTAGGAAATAGTGAACTCTAGCAGATCACAAAAATGTTTGCATATGAGGTGAAATCGTCATGGGGACAATTTTTTTTTTTTTTTAAATCCTAAAATCCTATTCTTTAATAACCTACTGGAGGGATTTGGTTCAAGTTTCGTATGCACTTAGATTTTACTTCTGCTTCAAGGTAAAACCAAATTTATGCAAAACAAGTGACGTAATTATCTTGTCTTTTAAAAAAAAAAAAAAAAAAAAAAAAGAAATCGTAAATAATTTCTTGTGTACAGATGCCTTGAGCCTAAACGAAACTATGGTGTATTGCGTGGTGTCATCGTTTTACGTCATCATGGTGACGTCATAATTTGTGTTTTCTTGTATGTTTTTTTTCTAATCCTATTTTCTCCCAAATTACTGCAGGAATTTGGTTCAAGTTTGGTAGATACTTAGACTTTTCCTATGCCTACAAAGTATGAGCATCATCTGTGGTGCACCAACGACGTTCGAGTTACGGGATAGGATGGGATATATTTAAAAAATCATTTATCATAAATAAAATACTGACCAATTGAAGAACCAACAAATAGTTTCTCAAAATAATGCAAACATCCAAACTAATATGGCCCAGAGATGTAACACTGTGAGGCAGACTATTATGCAATTGATAGCCTTCCTATGAACATATAAACATATTTATTGTATATTTCACATCGTTGTGTGCGTGTATTAAAAATTCCGATAGTGAGAGGTAACAGTACTGAAGCGAAGCTAAGCATTACCTGATATATTTTCTGTTCTTTTGTTTCATGTGCTGCTTGGTTTGTGATTGGTACTGACAAACAGGTAAGTTATTGTCTGTGATTTCTGCATGTCTTCATGTTTGACAAAAAGTTGCATCGACGTCCTCCATCGACTCCATCTTTCCATTCATTCAACTATGCTCATCTACTTCTCCATCCATCATTTATATCTTTCAACTTAGCCATCCATCATCATTCACCTTACTTTGTAAGAACATTTTTCTTCCATTTATATTTTCATCCATTATTTAATTCTCGTTTGTCTCTCTGCCTGTCTGTCTCTGTCTGTCTTTGTCTGTGTGTGTGTGTGTGTGTGTGTGTGTGTGTGTGTGTGTGTGTGTGTCTATCTCTCCCTGACTCTCTCTCCCCTTCCCTCCCTCTCCCCCCCCACCCCTTTCTTTATTTCTTTGTTTCTTTCTTTCTCTCTTTTCTTCACTCTCTTTCTCATCTCTCTCTCCCTTCCTCTCTTTCTCCTCTCTCTCTCTCTCTCTCTCTCTCTCTCTCTCTCTCTCTCTCTCTCTCTCTCTCTCTCTCTCTCTCTTTCACTCACACCTCGTCAGCTTAACAAACTTCATATGTACCCCTCTTTCCTATTCACCCACAGCCACACTCACATATCCTCTTTTCCCCGGGAGCTTGCCTGCTCACCGGTATAATCTTTCTTTCACTTCTTAGTTTTTCCATCCTGCGACTCGTCAGTATTCCTGCAGTTGTTGCTTCCTCATCTACAGCCTTTGTGATCTTCCCTCGGTGAACCCTAGCCTACCGAGAGATCGTCACTGCGGCCTATAGCAGTCCCTCCTACAGCGTAGCAAGAGATTAGACGTGCGAGTAAGCCTTGTCAAGTCTCAACCACGCTGTAAGATTGCGCCCAGGTATCCAGAGCCTGCTGGCCTACCCTCTAAACAGTTTCCAGAGTTGTCGTAATAGGTCTCTGACACTTCGTATAGATTTACCTCCTGAGCGTTAGGCTATCAACCGTATCCTTGATACTCTGACACTGCGCATAATTGATAAATCTATGACAATCGCCTCTGGATTTCCACAGTAAACCTCTATCAGCACCGCCGACATCTAGCACGAAAAGTACTGGATGCTGTTTATATCATTGATGAGCAAAAAAGACGGATTATTGAGGTAGAAAAAGTGATGACAGAAGTTTCAAAATGGCCACTGCTCAAGTCTGGGATAAAAATTATATTGTCAGGCTACGGGCCCATGAGAAAGGCAAGGCAAGGATGACCCTGGAAAATCAGCGTCAGCCTTTCTCAAGAAGTCTCAGAATACTCGGTATGTCCTTAGAAGGGGTGGAGAGATGTGGAGAGGGAAGTCGGAGAGTAGGGAAGGATAAAGGCCACCTATGGGAAGCGATCGTGACCTGCGGTCAACGGTCTAATAACTCAGGCCAGCGGCCACCACGGATAGCTAGCTCTCTTCCCCGCCAGCCATCGCCAACAGCGACTGTCGCAACAGCACCGATTTTGGGGGAATCTGGGGAGTGGGTGGTGGTCGCTACTGCAACAACAGCATCGACATTTTGGGGGGGTGTGGGGTGGGGGAAGAGGCTGGGGAGACTGAGAATATTGGACAAAATTCGTGAATCATGCAAGTGAATAGATATTGGAAATAAAATTCTGAAATATGGCATTTGGACAGGTTTTGAAAAGGATGCTAGTATATCTTCTACCATTGATTCAGCAAAAAAGATAGATTTCCTCGTTAGTCCCGAAGAGCCGAAAGATAAAGAGCAGCAGCTGATTTTACGAATTTTACACGCATTTTTATTTCTCAAGCAATACAAAATCCATATATGCTGTTATTTATAAACAAGGAATAATTCATGATTTATAAATGATCAGTTTGAATATTAAAATTCTACGTTAACTATTCCAGCGCTTCATCGTATATCGTGACAGAAATATATACTTTATCTCAAACGTATTGCGTACCATGGGTCTCTGATACTTCATTTTGCGTGCGACTGTGCGTGCTTGGGGGGAACAGGATCTGTTTTACAACTATGCAGTCTCATTACGGTGGTAGCTAGAGGCCATATACTGCATCATTGGCCTTTTGGTCATGTTGCTACTGCTGTTGGACAGCAATAACATCGATGACATGGCGTAGGAAGGCAGAATTAAGGTTGAACATGTTGTTTGTGGCCTTTATAGGTCATGTTCATGAAGAAATACGAGCAACTAACAACGGAGCTACGATTACAAAATGTACCTCATCCTTAAATCCATTGTTCCTGTTTCTTCTTCTTCTTCTCTCTCTCTCTCTCTCTCTCTCTCTCTCTCTCTCTCTCTCTCTCTCTCTCTCACTCTCTCTCTCTCTCTCACTCTCTCTCTCTCTCTCTCTCTCTCTCTCTCTCTCTCTCTCTCTCTCTCTCTCGTTCTCAACATCTCATCTCTTCACTCTCACTCTCTACCCCTTAACTAGTCTCATTACTGTGGTGCATGGTTAGTTTTCTGTATTTCCTTCTGCAGTTGCTGCTCTTGCGTAACACTGCATCGATGGCATGTCATGGGAAACAGAAGTTAGGCTTTGACATTTCTTGTAATCCATTTTACTGCAGCTTTGATCTCTCGCTCTCTCTCTCTCTTTCTCTCTTTCTTTATCTTTCTATCTTTATCAGTTTCCTCCCCACTCCCTACTCTCCGCTATCACACGCGCGCGTGATAGTGATAGAATGATAAGACTATAAGACAAGACATAATCCTTCTTCCTCCTGTTCCACGGTATGCATTTGGATCCAAGATCCCCACCCCACCCCACCCCACCCCACATCTCTCTCTCCCTCTCTCTCCCCATTATTATCTCTTTCAGTGCTCACACCCGAAGGCTAGAACTATCCCCACCCACCCTCCGAAAAAGAAAATCCCGTATTGTCTTTCCCTCGTTATTTTCTCTCGATCCCTTGGCCCATTAGTGATTTAATTTACGCAGAGATGCGTCTCTTTCTGCGCAATCTAATCTCGTGTCCCTCATTGAATTTAGCCTCGGCACGAAAACCTTCAATATCTAGTCTTAAGGTCAATGTGACTGAAAAGACCCTCCAACAGAAATATGCGAGAAATGCTGGCTGAACTGCTTAACAAACACACAGGAATAAAATGCAGTCAAGAAATATTTATTCTGGAATCATTTCAGAAATATTTATTGTGGAATCCTTTCAGAAATATTTTTATGGGAATGTTGAGAGAATTAAAAAAAAACAGAAAAAGAGAAGAATACTCACGAAGTAATTAGTCCATGGAGAAAATGTTATAGAAATATTTTTGTGTGGGCTTGTTGAGAGAAATATGGGATATATTTTTGTGGGTGTGAACATTTATAAATATTGGAAATTTTATTTGTGATATGTTTAAAGAATGCTTTGGAGAACTAATTTCATATTTAGAGTTGGACAGAAATATTGTGAAAGAATGTTTGTGCGATTTTGTCATCTTTAAAGTAGGAGGTGGGAAAATGAATAAAGCACTTACATTTTATTATCATTGGTTTTGGTATTTTGAATGCTTAGTTAATCGAACGTTATTGGACACAGCTTTATTTGTTTATATGTAGCCCATCTGGCCGTGAGTAGGACATAAAATTAAACAAGAAAGGTAATGGTAGTCCCATAGCCTGTGGCCGTAGGGGAGCGTGATGTTGGAGATCACACTTATCTTGGGCCAGCGTAATGAGGGTGATGCCCATCTCTCACCCTCGCTGCTTTACCTTTCCCACCCATAAGAGAGTAGGTACTCAGTCACAGTTGAGTCAACTGGGGGCGTTGTTATTTGTCGCTTCACGTTTTGCGGTCACCCATCCAAGTGCTAACCGCACTGGACGTTTAACTTGCGACACATGAAATGGACATGGACATGAAATAAAAGGGTTAATAGTAGATTTTAAGGACAATACGCAAACATTTCTACGATAAATTTTATTTATGTGTAAATATTTTTTTCTTAACTATATTTGAATCATGTCTTGTTGTTTTATGGCTTTGGCACTGTTACATAGTTACGTTTTTTGGCACTGTTACGTATTTGCGTCTTTGGCACTGTTACTTATTTATTACGTAGTTACGACTTTGGCACGGTTACGTAGTTATGTCTTTGAAACTGTTACGTATTTGCGTCTTTGGTACTGTTACGTATTTGCGTTTTTGGCACGGTTACGTATTTGCGTCTTTGGCACTGTTACGTATTTGCGTCTTTGGCAATGTTACGTTTTCGCGTCGTTGGCACTGTTACGTAGTTACGTCTATCTGTCTCACAATGATTTTGTTGTTCTTTTGTTATTTTTTACTTGAAGTTGTTTTCGACATTCGGTTTAAAAAGTGCGTCTAACGAACGGATTTATTTGTCTTCTTTTCTTTGCAAAAAAACTATGGCAAGGGCTTTTAAACTTCCAGAAAGTTTTTTTTTTTTTAAAGTCACCAGTTTTTTTTAGGTTAGTAGTTTTTAGTTAGCTTGTTTGTTTGTTTGTTTATATCCACCTTATAATGCACGATTTTATCTAGGTTCCTGGTTTAATGTTTTTATATTTATGACATGTATTGATTTTCATGGCAGTTAAATATTGATTTTATCAGCAAAGGAGGGCGATTGTAGAAATTTCACATTAGAGATTCAAAACTGCATCCTTCCTTTTGGATTGGGGAACAAAATGTAATAATTAATTTTGCATTTTCATTCCAACCTTAATAAAATGCATTTGCATTTTTGTGTGTAATAATTCGCCTTTTGGCAGTGTGCCTCAAATCGATAAATTTAAAACTTTTTTTTTTTAAAAAAGATCTCCAAGCATCCATCTTCGTCTTCCCCTTCCCCTCCCGCGCAACTCATTACCTCTCTCTCTCTCTCTCTCTCTCTCTCTCTCTCTCTCTCTCTGCGCGCATTCACACCTCCTCCCTCTTAACTCCCACCTTCAGTAAGCTCAGCTACTTCTTTATGCCCCAACCCACCTTCATCTCTCTCTCTTTCTCTCTCCCTCTCTCTCTCTCTCTCTCTCTCTCTCTCTCTCTCTCTCTCTCTCTCTTTGCGCACATTCACACCTCCTCCCTCTTAACTCCTACCCTCAGTAAGCTCAGCTACTTCTTTATGCCCCAACCCACCTTCATCTCTCTTTCTCTCTCTCTCTCTCTTTCTCTCTCCCTCTCTCTCTCTCTCTCTCTTTCTCCCTCTCTCTTTCGGCATTATGGGTCTAATACCTCCGCCTTCAAGGGGTGGCACGCACTACCAGAAGTTTGCTTTGCATTACCGTGACATTTGACAGACGAGAATGGTCCTGAGGCGGGAAAAGAGAGAGAAGACAAAGAGAGGTACAGAGAAGACAGACAAAGAGACAGAGGTTGTTTCCCTGCATTGAGAGATAGAGTGACGCAGAGGAGCGAATGTTCTCTTAATACATTCCATGACAGACAGACAGACAAACAGAGAAAGAGACCGACAAGGAGGGGCATACCGCGTGGCTGAGGTCGAAATCGCGCCTACTTCCTATCTTTTGAATAGAAGGAGTAGTCATCATCAAGTCTCAGCTACGCTGTTTGAGGGAGAGAGGGAAGGAGAAAGAGAAGGAGTGAGCGAGAGAGGGAACATCTTGAGGCAAGATTGTTTGAGCAGCGCATGCCCGCTTGTTTGGGTTATTATGGTGTTTGTATTGCAAACTGCACCTTGATCCCCCGCCGAAGGTGATTTGCTGTGGAATGATGATGATGATCAATGAAAAAGGACCCGTTATGTTGCTGTGTGAAGTTTTCGCTCATGCTGTTGCAAGCTTGCTGCCAGTGCAGGTGGGTGTGGTGGTGAGTGGGGATGACGATGACGACGACGGAGCAATAGCTATCTTATCGTAAAATGTTGTCTTTGTCATGGGATCATTTTTTTACTTGTATTTGTAGTGTGGAGGTGTTGATTTGCCTCATATATGTTCATGTAACCATCACTCCGTGCATTCATTCATTCATCCATTTAGCAGTTATCCTCTTCCTCGTCAGCAGCATTGTTAGCTCCGCGACCACCATCATCGTCATTATCATCAATATGACAAAAGTCATCAACGACGGACAAAGAAAGAAAAAGGGAAAAAAAGAGATTTCTCTTACATAGACGATAATGAACTCTCTCTCTTCTCCCCCCCCCCCTTCCCCGCTTCTGCCGCCCTCTCTACCCCATTCCCCCCTCTCTCTCTCTCTCTCTCTCTCTCTCTCTCTCTCTCTCTCTCTCTCTCTCTCTCTCTCTCTCTCTCTCTCTCTCTCTCTCTCTCGTTGTATGATGCTTCCAGTATTCGGTTTTTTTCTTTTCCTGCTCAGCACTGTGTTTTGTGTCTGTTATTGTTGGCATCACAGCACCGTCCTTCCATGCATGCCAATGTAATAATGCAGGCGTGTCGTTATTTTTGTCTTTTTCCCCCCGCAGTGCTACTGCACAGAACGTAGTCTTTGTTTTCACATTCACGGCGTGTAATTAGGCGAGACCGATCATAACAAAGCGTATTCCGCGTGGCTGTCCCTTCTGCATTAGCGTCACGTGGGGGCTTATTTCATATGCATTAGCCTGATATACAGCTGAGCTAGACTAGGCTATAACTTATAAACAACCTTAAATCACACACGTCTAGATGTGAGGTGGTCGCTGTTAGGTCATACCCGTGTTATGCGTAATTAATATTTATACATAACGCTATATTAGTCAGACTAGTACACAGGTTTTTGTATTATTACGTTGAGTCGGTGTGTTTTCCCTTTCATTATCTACAATCCTATATTTGGATGTGCGCATGGCTGGCTGGCTGTCTGTCTCTCTCTTTCTTTGCCTCTCTCTCTTAACTGTAAAACTTTAAAACTGATGTGCAGCTCCACCCCATATTCATTGCAATGCTTGTCATCTACAAACATTGGTTCTTACTCAGATTTATTTGTAAACATGTAATCGTTTTAATGTGGGTTTTTTGTTTGTTTGTTGTTGTTGGTAGTTTCAGTAGACTGGGCGAGTGCCAGATGTAAAAAAACACCAGACCACTGCTTATTCTACTACCTTCGTTCAATCAAGAATTATCTTTCTCTTCCCTCCCTCCCTCTCTCTCTCTCCCTCTCTCTCTCTCTCTCTCTCTCTGTCTCTCTCTCTCTCTTTCTCACGTACACACAGTTTCAATAGACTGGGCGAGTGCCAGATGTAAAAAAAAAACACCAGACCACTGCTTATTCTACTACCTTCGTTCAATCAAGAATTATCTTTCTCTTCCCTCCCTCTCTCTCTCTCTCTCTCTCTCTCTCTCTCTCTCTCTCTCTCTCTCTCTCTCCCTCTCTCTCTCTCTCTTTCTCACACACACAGTTTCAGTAGACTGGGCGAGTGCCAGATGTAAAATTAAACAACACAGACCACTGCTTATTCTACTACCTTCGTTCAATCAAGAATTATCTTTTCCCTCCCTCCCTCCCTCCCTCTCTCTCTCTCTCTCTCTCTCTCTCTCTCTTTCTCACACACACACACACACACACACACACAGAGAACAGACACTGAATTTTTAACCTTTGTCTGACGCCGAGTGTGCAGTAGATGCTGTCAAAACAATAGGGTAAAGAAAATAAGCTGCTACCCCGAAGTAAACATAACAGAGAAATGGGCGGGCCGTTACAGTGGTGGTTTGGATCGCTTACTATGCGTTTCCCTGTGGGGCATGCTTCTGCTTTATCACACCTGCAGAAATTGGTAATCAGGTCAAAATTAAATGTTGACAGTTTTCTTTGTATAAAAACATTCATATTCACAGTTTTTCTTTGAGTATTGAAGACGTTAAAGTGATATGACATATCGCTCAGCCCATTTATCAATAAACTTATCAGTCAACTGTGAGTGATTGATTCTTCGTCTGGCGCAGGGATGTTTCTCTCAAGTGGAAAGTACGCTTAGATCAATGCGTAATTCAATTGAATGTAATCGCTTTACACTCTAGCACCCATCGTTTTCTTCCTCCTTCTCTTCCTTTCCCATAATAATAATAATAATAATAATAATAATAATAATAA
This sequence comes from Oncomelania hupensis, assembly GCA_036898135.1. NCBI lineage: Eukaryota > Metazoa > Mollusca > Gastropoda > Littorinimorpha > Pomatiopsidae > Oncomelania > Oncomelania hupensis. The sequence continues at coordinate 1,135,061 of JBAHVR010000392.1, read as the reverse complement.
TAATAATAATAATAATAATAATAATAATAATAATAATAATAATAATAATAATAAAAAGGTAAAGGTAAAGGTAGTCCCATAGCCTTGTGGCCGTAGGGGAGCGTGATGTTGGAGATCACACTTATCTTGGGCCAGCGTAATGAGGGTGATGCCCAACTCTCTCCCTCGCTGCTTTACCTTCCCCACCCTCAAGAGAGTAGGTACTCAATCACAGTTGAGTCAACTGGGGGCGTTGTTGTTTGTCGCTTCACACCTTAGCGGTCACCCATCCAAGTGCTAACCGCACCGGACGGTGCTTCACTTTCGACACAGTAGCGAGTGCTCCAACCACTGCACTATCCGACACCCCATAATAATAATAATAAAATATTAATAATAATAATATTAGTTATTATTATCATCATCATCATCATCATCATCATCATCATCATCTTCTTCTTCTTCTTCTTCTTCTTCTTCTTCTTCTTCTTCTTCTTCTTCTTCTTCTTCTTCTTCTTCTTCTTCTTCTTCTTCTTCTTCTTCTTCTTCTCTTTGTTAGCCTACATACATTCATTGTCTATGATCTCGATACTGGGGGCGGAACATTATTTTAAAAACAACTATTATAATTATCATTGACAAAAGCAACAAGATGTTTTGCGGAGGGATAAAAAGAAAGATAAAACACCCTATTTACTTCCGCTTTGGATGCTTGGTTATAGGTTTGACAGTATTGCTTACTGTGTACAGCCTTGGAAAACACGTTTACACATAATACTTTTTCTTGTTGTAATGCATGTTCAACGTATTAGTTATGTTTCTGTTTTACTTGCCCTATGCGCTGCTGTCTCTTGTAGCACATCTAACCTTCACCTCCATTCCCTCCCCATGCTTCTACTTTATTTCTCTCTCTCTCTCTCTCTCTCTCTCTCTCACACACACATACAGGCACGCATGCGCGCACGCACGCACACACATACACACACTACCTCTCTCTAGGCCACCACCATCACCAATAGCTACAAAACATTAAGGGTGGCGAAGTGATGACGTGCTATAGATGTACAACAAAGAATTTTATAATTCCGTCCATCCAGTTTTTTGATTATGCGTGGCTAGACAGACACACAGAAGGACAGACACACTGATTCCAGTATAACGCCGGTACATGTACATGTGTAGCGACGGTTCAAAAACAGAGATTTGGCAGTCATCTGCGCGTGAAGATGTGCTAATATTTATGGAAACTACAAGCAAGTGAAAGGAGGTATTTTCAAATATGATGTATGCTCGACGATACAGAGTTTCTTTAGAAAGTGTAAGTATCAAAATGTAAGTTTAAGAATATTGAAAATGAGTCTTCGATGATCACAATGTCAGTGTTTGGAATTATAGTAAGGATTATTAGTAATACAGGGAATCATAATGAGTTATTTATTAGGGACGAGTTCAAGGTAAAGAGAGGTAGCGTGCTGACTTAAGGTAGAAGGTGGTGTGATTACGTTAGAATTACATCAGTGGATCTTCTTTGAGAGATAGCCTACTACTTTCCGGTTGGAGACTACAATAGAACACAGTAACGGTGCTACTGCTATGGCTATGAGGTAAAGGGGCTCAGGTAAAATAGATGGGTCTTGCATAGATTGGACCATGACATTCTGTGCTCGGACCTAAAGATTTGAACATTTTTTTTGGCATGAGGGTTAGTGTGCAACTTATATGTTGTGAAATATTAAAGAACAGCGATGACGCTGTTGCTACGACAGTATTATGTAAGCGGATCAAGAAACTGTAGACAGTGAGAGTGTTCATAGATTGGAATTGAAGACTTCAGAGCTTCTGCAACGTGCCGTAGATGCTAGACAGTGCCCATTGTCTGAAAAACTACAAAAGAACAACAGTGGTGCTAGATCGGTTGCTACAACAGTAATATTGAGACTAAAAATGTTCTGGAACATGTAGACAGAATAGAGAGAGGGAGAGCCAGCATTGAGCGGAATCAAGACTTGATTTCGGCAGTGTGCCTTTTCAAAGGAACATGGAAATTACTGTTACGAGGTAAGTTGGGTCGGGTGGAAGATAGAGAGATGGGGGTCTGAAAAGATTGGCTTCATGACGTGAAAATGTCGGCACTGTGCCTCCCACATCCATCATCACTAGCGTTAATGAGCCAGCAGCACGTGCATCCTGTTCTGACACAACACCACAGCAAAGCTAAGGGTCTGCATACGATTCTTTCGTGTCTTCTTATTTGCTTTATTGTTTCTTCCGTTCTGTAGTCCTTCTTTTCTTCCGTCCCTTACTCTTTCTTCTGCAGTGTGTGTCTCTCTCTCTGTTGTCCTCCTGATCATACTTTAGTGTAGGAAGGTGTAGTTGTAACTGCACCTTGATTCAGATGGGGAAAAATCGAACAAGACAGGCAAGGCCGGTCAGAGGTCAACATTAGATGATCTACTTTTAGTAAATAATGAGTTGTTAATCATTAGATGATCTACTTTTAGCAAATAATGAGTTGTTAATCTCACATATCCAGCATTTGGTCCCCATTGGTAAGAGTGACCATGATGTTTTACTTGCTCAGCTCTATGTAACTAAGGTAAATGTTACTCAGAGTAATAAATATTCTTTTAAATTTGGAAATGGAGACTATGATAGTTTGAGAGCCCATTTTGCAAACATAGACTTTAACAATAATTAAGCCAGACAATTGCGGAGTGGAACAATTCTGGGCACTAATTAAGTCTTCGATTTTGAAAGGTATGGAGTTGCATATCCCTAGAGTGAAGAGCAAGCCCCATAAAAAGACTACTCCATCTTGGATGAAGAAGAGTGCTTTAATAAAATTATTAAAAAGAAGCATAACTTATATAAAGCATATGGTCAAACTAGGGAAGGTAGGGATTATCAAAGATATATTACTTTACAAAACGACTGTAATAAATTAATAGAACGTTAAAAAAAATCACACGAAAGAAATATTGCAGATAAATGTAAACGAACCAAACATAAATTGGAAGTATGTACAGGAAAAAAACTAAGCATAATTCTGGAATAAATGCACTTAAAAAGGAAGGGAAAAAAGGAATCTTTGCTGTAGCAGATCATGTGAAGGCAGAAACTTAATTTTTCACAAGTTTATTTGTGGAAGAGAATGAGTAATATTCCTTGCTTGGTAGAGGCTCAAAATCGAATGGGTCGACATCGTACTAATTCCTGATATTGTCAAGAAACAAATTAAAAGAACTAAATCCTTCAAAAGCTCAAAGACCCGACTGTATCCCTCCCAGAGTTCTTAAAGAGTGTTGTAATGAGTTGGCGGAACCAGTTTGCATTTTATTTAAAATGTCCCTTACAAACATTTCCAACTAGATTAGGAATTTCTTAGATGACAGAGAGCAATTGGTGAAAGTTGGAAACGCAATATGTGACAAAATACATGTGCTGAGTAGTATACTTCAAGGAAGCATTTTAGACCCTATATTATTTACTATTTTCATATTTGACTTACCAGATTGTGTTAGTAGCATGTGCAAAATATTCGCAGACAATACTAAAATTTACAATGAATCAAGCAATAAAGACGTGTGCTTTGATTTCATGTATGGTACCCCAGATTTAAAGAGACATCAGTTGCACTTGAAAAGGTACAGATACGAGCAATAAAGCTTGTTAAAGAATGTAACAATATGACTTATTCAGACAGACTTAGATATTTTGGACTGCACTCCTTACTTGGACGTAGAATGCGTGGAGACATAATCCAAGTTGTAAAAATTCATAATGGCATTGATGACCGAAATTGGAATTACTTTTTTGCCACACCGTTTTGTGACAGAACCCGACATTCTGAGGGGGAAAATCTTTGTACAGCACTGCAATACTAACCTTTGGAAGTTTTGTTTTTTCTGAAAGAGTAGCTAACTTTTGGAATGATTTACCAGTTTCTTTTTTTTTAAGGCACAATAAATGATTTTAAAAACCAATTGTATGAATTGCCAAAATGTAAAGAGATTTTCTTTACTTTTGATGAATGATTTGTACAAAATTTTGCATGCATAAGCGACCCATACAGGAATTAAACCAGTCAAAGAAAGGACATTCGCAAAGCCTTCACGGCCTGTTTTGTCCTCACACTACTACTACTACTACTACTACTACTACTACTACTACTACTACTACTACTATTACTACTACTACTACTACTACTCCTCCTACTCCTCCTCCTCCTCCTCCTCGTAATTCCTATTGTAAAAAGCTCTTTTGTTTTGTGTGTGAGAGAGAGAGAGAGAGAGAGAGAGAGAGGTGGGATGGGGAGGTGGATAGGCGCCTGCTGCTTCTTCTTTAAAACTTTTTCAGTGGACTCGGATGTTTACAAGTAACGAAACGGGTTTGCGGAGTAATACAATCATAATGATTAGTATGGTATCCCTTTCGTGTTTTGGAATCAACTGTAAGAAAGAGGGGTAAGGTGAACGAACGGGTTGGGGATGGGCGAGGGAAAGGGTGGCTGGTTTGGGGGCAGGAGCATACAATGTGCAGCAGTCATTATCATCATCAGTCAGCTGCGACAACAGGAACCCACATCTGCCTTCGAACTGTCAAGTACCTGCAGTTTACTGTTATTACGATCATTATGGTGTGAACGTTTAGTCTGTTTTAGCAAGTTCGCTGTGGCTTCTAGAAATCGGGTTTACAGGATTTTAGGGTGAAAAAAACCACACACACAAAAAAAACCCCGGATAAGTTGACCTCACAGCGAAATGTCTATCTTCTCCCCTTTTCCCCTCCTTCCGTCCATCCTGCTCCTCTTCCCCATCCAGTCCCTATTTCCCCACCCTCCTTCCATTCCATTTTTCATTCTTTCCTCTCCTTCCGGATAACTTAGGTACGAGACTATTGAGGTCACCGAGGATTTTCTCCGGGTACTCCGGTTTCCTCCCTCCCTTTAATAATGGTATTGGATGCAGTCAATATAAAAATTCACAAATAAAAAAAAAAACTATTCGATTTCCTTTCCGTCTTGTAATAGCGACGTTCATTTACACCACATGTTTGAGTGATGAGTGTGTGTTTGTTGTGTATGTAGGAGTGTTTGTAACATGTGAGCCTGTATGTTGGTTACAGATCACCGCGATTTGAGTCTGATTTAGGATTGTATTCAGTATTATTATTATTATTATTATTATTATTATTATTATTATTATTATTATTATTATTATTACACGAGTATAGACAACGGCCCTGTAGCTTCTTCTTTACTTTTTCCAAAATTATTATTTTCCTTAGCTATAAAAAGCTGTCGGTGGCTCCATTATGTTCATGGAGGCTTGGGGCAGCTGACAAAAGCGTTTTGGAAGGGTGCCTGATGCTGTGTTAGCGTGAGAACGTGTGCATGAAAAATACTAGTGCACATGATAACACTACAGGCATTTCCAGTTTGATGCTCTCTTAAATGGTTTTGCACCCCAGCCGCACACTACTGACACAACCAGCTAGGTAGGGAGTTCGTCTCGTCATGTACAAATGCGCTGTCTGCACACTTCCGTTCCATGTATCCTATCCTATCCTATCCTATCCTATCCTATCCTATCCCGTAACTCGGAGGTCGTTGGGGCACCACAGATGATCGTTTAACCAGCGTACTCCATCTTTCCCTGTCCTCGGCAACCCTGATTGTTTCGCTCAGTGTCAAACCAGTCCATTCTCGAATGTTGTCCTCTCACCTCTTTTTCGGTCTCCCTCTTCTTCTACCTCCTTGCACTGTGCCTTGCAGGATGGTCTTTGCAAGACCTGATGATCTGGTGAAGTGGCCATACCATAGGAGTTTCCGTTTTTTTACCACTGTGAGCAGGTCATCGTGTTGTCCAATGGCTTGTGTGATGGTCTGTCGGACTTCGTCGTTGGTGATGTGCTGGGTATAGGAAATGCCCAGAAGTCTTCTGTAGCACCTCATCTCCATGCTTTGTATTCTTCGTTGGAGATCTGCTGTGAGGTTCCATGTAATGACTTTATAAATCTTTAATGGCAATACACATGATTATATTACATTTACCGGGGAAAACATCCCCGAATTTCTGTTTAGTGCGTTTGTTTTCGTACCGAGTACCATACCATTTAATAATTGCATTGTTGTTGCGCGATTAGTTGCGTTACGTAGTCAGGATTTTCAATGTCCGAAATGTACGTGTTTAAACTACACTATTATTACATTATTATTAATAATCTGTGAGTGATCAATACAGTGCCACATGATGATACATGTATATGATTGGTCTAAATCTCGCTTCGCAGAGCTACTCTTTTACTAGTTTCAGGATTCACGACTTGTCAGATAATTGTATCCGTTCACTTTCAGACTTCATATCAACTGATAGATTAGATAGATAGATAGATAGATAGATAGATAGATAGATAGATAGATAGATAGATAGATAGATAGATAGATAGATAGATAGATAGATAGATAGATAGATAGATAGATAGATAGATAGATAGGCAGGCAGGCAACTAGACTAGACTAGACTAGACTAGACTGGACTGGACTGGACTGGACTGGACTGGACTGGACTGGACTAGACTAGACTAGACTAGACTAGACTAGACTAGACTAGACTAGACTAGACTAGACTAGACTAGACTAGACTAGACTAGACTAGACTAGACTAGACTAGACTAGACTAGACTAGACCAGACCAGACCAGACAGATAGATAGATAGATATAATTTTATTTAGGGGTTGTGGAGAGAGAGAGAGAGAGAGAGAGAGAGAGAGAGAGAGAGAGAGAGAGAGAGTGAGAGAGAGAGAGAGAGAGAGAGAGATTCAGGGTTTATGAATGGTCAAAATAATCATTTTCATACTTTCTCTTCTAATGCTGGTCACAAGATCATTTCTGTGTCAACGAACGCTCAGTTCTTTCTGTATCGTTCCAGGCTGGGTCTTTTACGAGTCAAGAATTTCTTCCATCGCCTCTGATTGTCTAAGTTATTCTTTTAGTAGATCTAACGGGATTCATGATTGGTCAACATTTCGTTACGGTTTCAGGATTTATGTGGGTCGGAATTTCCTTTTAGCGTATATGATTGGTCTTAGGTATTCTTTTAGTATGAGGATTTATGATTGTTTGTATGATTTGAGCAAGCTAGCAGAGTGCCATCACGTGTCATAGTCCCATAGCTCATGTCTGGCTCTGGGAACCAAGTATCGGATACTGAAGAGTGTGGACAGCACTGAGGTATTCAGATTTTTTGGCTACTTACCGATGGAGCATGCGCGACTACCGACTAGTGACAGAAGTGAGCAGATACTTTTTCACAGTATCTCTGGCATGGCTTCGCGAGCGAAAACTTTATAAAGGACCACGACGAGGCCTACTCATGGACTAGCAAGTCTTGACACAGGGGTTGCAGGTGTGGGTGAGATTCTACTTTCGCAGTGATAATCAAACACACGAAAATTGTCTTCTGCTGTTGACAACTCGCGTGTGTGTGTGTGTGTGAGTGTGTGTGTGTGGGTGTGTGTGTGTGCTGTTTCCTTGTTAGTTATTTTTACGAGGTATTTTGCACTTTGGCTATTATTTACAGGCTACGTTGCGGATTCAGAGGAAGTTTTAAATGTGTTTGGTTCTTCAGTCTGATGATTTGATGCGCGGAGCGGTCTTAATCAAAAACAGTTGTCCCAATTAAGGCAGTTACAAATGAATGCTTTGTAGGCGATGAATTTGTCTCAGGTTTAATCTCAGACTTCTTTTTTTTGTCTCAATCTATGCATCGCTGTGCTGACGTTCAGCTCCCATTCACGTAAACCTATGTGGTACGGGCTGTGATTGCCAGTCAGTGTTGGTGGGGAAGGTAGAGAGCTGCATGAAAGGCGAACAAGGCTATACTCCAATACAGTATCACACACTTTCGAAGAAATATTTTGGTCATGTTTCGCTATCTCAGGCATTTTGTGAAGAAAATGGAAAAATGTGAAGAAGGTGTAGGGCCTATGGGAGAGGGAGAGAGAGAACAAATATTTAAGCTTCTGAATAGCTTTGGCTATCAGACAAAGTTATAGTATGTACGTTTTTCTTTCTTCGGATAAATGCAGTGATTACAGAGACCAGCGAAGGGGAAACGACGATTTGCGATCGACGTTGCTGTTTTATGAGCGACGGTGGCCCATTATACGGAAACGATGTCGGATTATTGCGATGTCCCCATGACCCTGGAGGGCTAGAGTCAGTTCTGTCGATAGCCGAAGTAGCAAAGCTGTCATTCGGATGCTAGTGACATGACAATAAGGATGGCCCGACTTGCCTGTTGGTATCGAGCTGATGGATGTTTCTTGTCGTGCAGGTGGAATAGTTAACAAGCCTGCCTCCGAGCCGCAACATACCCAAAGGACTGGTTGTTTATTTCAGCTCCCTTTCTTTTTTATCAGGTGAATCGAATTGATAAGAAATTAGGATCTCTCTCTCTCTCTCTCTCTCTCTCTCTCTCTCTCTCTCTCTCTCTCTCTCTCTCTCTCTCTCTCTCTCTTTCTCTTAATGGAGCTGTTGTATGGAACCTTCTCCCTCCGGAGTGTAAACATTGCAACACATTATTTTCTGTTCAATATAAAATATGTAGGCAATCTGCTCAATTAATTATAAATGTAATGTATTTTCATATGATGAAATAGTCTTTAATGTAATTATTTTTTTTAATTATTTATTTGATTATTATTATTTTTTAAAATTTGTTTTAAAGAGTGAAGTTTAGGGAGCTGGAGGGGTGTTTTACGAAGATGATGATAATGTTGTGTGTGCGTGTGTGTGTGTGTGTGTGTGTGTGTGTGTGTGTGTGTGTGTGTGTGTGTGTGTGTGTTATTTGATTTTGAATTTAATTTTAAATGTTCTTTATTTTGTATAATTTGTTAAGGGACAGATTGGAGGATTAGATATTTTTTTAGTCTAAAATTTTTATCCCTAATTAAAAAGTTTTAAGGTCTGTCTGTCTCTCTCTCTCTCTAAACTGAACAGTTCTATATGAAACAATAGAGTCGGCCCTAGCGGGCTTTACTACCAGACTTATCAGGCTAATGCCACACCAGACATTCTCTTATCATCCTCTCAACACAGGGAATCAGCTTTCGGAGGGGATTCGACCTTTTTCTGTCTGACGACAGCCCCGCCTCACGTCACAGGGCTCGTGAGCAAGGGCACACGGGAGTTTCTGACACGAGTGGAACCCGATTTGTGCTCACGGCCGCTGATGGAAATGTCAATGTCGATAAGGATGACAAGCGATTGGCGAAGGCGGTGACAAGCACTAATGCGGATGGGAAGGAAGGAGAGCAGAGGTGACGCTGAGAATAACAATAGAGCCTAAGAGGATGAGGATTAAAGAAGGTGGAGAAGGAAGAGGAAACTCCGAAAGGAGGGAGGGGTGGGAGGTAGGCAGGCGATGGAGAAAAGAGATGCAGAAAGAGGAAGAAGGAATCGACAGAGTGAAAGAGAAAGACCAAGAACAAAAGAAAAAGAGATTTCTCTTATATAGCGCACTTACAAGCTCAGAGAGCTTCTCAAAGCGCTGGCCCGTAATATCCAGCAATCACAAAATAGTTTGCTGAAGTCAGGTTTCGAACCCACGTCACCCAAGACGCACTCACACAAGTCGTGCGCTCTGACCACTGAGCTATCCCTGCCACCTAACAACAATAAAATGCGACAAAAGACAGATAGCTGCACTGTCACGTGGGGTTTATGGGCTCTGCACAATGGAATTATGGACCCTCACGTTTATTCGGTGGGAACTGCTAGTACGTCACCCTATGAATTACTTTAATAAATTTATTTGTTTAGCTCGTTCTGTGTTAAGGTTGGGGTACAGAAATAGATAGAAAAATGGTAAGAGATTACTGTCACACTAGCTTTCACACGGCTATGAATCATATGTAGACCAGCCACTTGATAACAGTTAAAATCACACATTTATTTCTTCTACTCTATACAAAATTCTCTAAGTACTAATCTAACTTAAAAAGTCTCAGTCACTGCTAATAGTTCGATCGCTGATAGTCTAGGCAGCTGTTATATCTTCATCGGGCACTTTCTATTCGAATTCATGTAGATTTGGACTACTGTGGTCCGTTTTACAGTTTCTGAAGAGTTGGACTACTGTGGTCCTGTTATAATCAGTTTAAGTGCACCTTCGTGTTATGCACTTAACTCATGAGTGGGGGTTCGAAGTCCTTCTGTGAGGTAGCTTCTGGTCCACCTGTGTCGTTGTGTAGTTGGGTTCCCTTGCCACGCTGTGGGGTCTGACAGGGTGTTTCTTCGGGTAGCTCCTTCCGTCTTGTGCGGTAGAGTCTCCTCGACCAACTAGTCGTTTCTGTGGAGTGGGGTGCACAGGATAGCTCGGGATAGCTCGGGATAGCTCGCCTGCTCGTCTGTAATATAAGAGACGAAATTCTGCACAACCCTGAATAATCGGTTTGTGCAGAGCGTCTCACTGAAAGCCAAAGTAGCCCTCAGTGATAGCTCCACATCTCTATACATAAGCGACGAACATTCTGCTACTTCCGGGTTCCACTGGAATCTCACTCTAAATTCCTATTCATACATGAATATCAATCGTGTCTAACTATACACATACAGAATTAATAATAATATAAACATTCAGTGGTACAGCCACTGGTCTGCAAACATACATATAAGTTAAACAACAGTGGTTCCGTACGGGATACAACATGGCGGCGCAACCGGTCGTGTTTCGCCTCGTGGTCGGCTCTTCCACATGGTCACGCAAATTCGGATTAATAATTCACATTTATGCATAGCAAATTCCACAAACATAATTTCAACAATAATATAAATATATCACGATGAAACAGAAGGGTGTTCATTTACCTGTTTGACAAGTTCAGGCCCGTTGTGACTTGATATAATTCTATGCTTCTAAGTCCTGCTTCCTGGTCTAAGTGTGTAGAGATTTCTCTAGCTATCTAGCTGTTCACACTTCGGTGTATTCCTCCCAACTGACCAAAACTGTGCGTGGTTTGGACCCAGTCAAACTGGCTCCAACCACTTTGCCTAAGCTCTCCCATTGGTTCCAACGGTCCGATTCAAAACTTAAGTGCTGACGTCACTGCGCTGTGTGTGTGGCTCAGGCTCGCAGTGTGCTGTAATTTAATTGCTGCTGTGTAATAGACTGACTCTCTACTATTACAAAGACTACACAATGCTAAATAGTCAACAAGCAGAGTTAATACTAGCCAGTTCGCGACAGGCTCCCTCAACTGAAAAAAGGCGATGACTACTGGATTCGACCTTTTTCTACTACAGAGCCTAGTTTAACACTGCACTATCCTAGGGTCCTATTTACAAGCTAAGTAAGTTGCTCTACCTGAGCTGCAATGCTGTGCCAGGTAGCTATGGACTCTAGTGACAGGGTATTACTGGGCGGGGACGAATTCTGGTGCTGTGGCCCTTAGTTGTGTTGGGTGGGCGACAGCTGCTGTGTCCTCCACGAGATGGCGACTGAGGTAGTCGGCTCCGTGGTTTTCCTTGCCGGGGATGTACTCGATTTGGAATGAGTACGCTTGAAGGGTGAGTGCCCATCTCATCAGGCGAGAGTTCAAAGACTTGGAGGCTGCCAGGAACGATAGTGGTTGGTGGTCCACCTGAACTGTGAAGTGGGTCCCATACAGGTAGAGTTGGAATTTCTGTATGGCCCAGACTAGTCCAAGACATTCTTTCTCCGACGTGGCGTAGTGGGTCTCGGCGGGTCTCAATTTTCTGCTGGCGTAGGCGACAGGGAATAGCGTCTCCGCATTCTTGGGGTCGCGCTGTAGCAGTACTGCTCCGAGGCCTAAGTCGCTTGCGTCGGTGCGAAGAACGAATGGCTGAGTCAAATCGGGTAGGTGGAGTACTGGCGCCGATGTCATTCTGTCTTGAGTGTTTGGAATGCTGTCTCGCATTCGGCTGTCCATACTACTTTGTCCGGGGCGATTTTCCGGGTTCCATTTGTCAGTGGTACGGCGATGCTGTTGTAGTTGCGGATGAACTTCTTCCGCGATGGCGATGGCCATCCATGTGTGTGTGCTGGGGGTCGCTGGTCGGTCCGTGTATTTCTTGAGGCGATCGATGTGGTGGTATCGGGCTCTCCCGTTTACCTCTACTTGGTAGACTGTCTTGGATTTCTTGGCAGTCACCCGGTACGGTCCTCTCCAAGCGATGTCCAGCTTGTTGGTTCCACTTGGAAGTAAGAGTAGCACTTGATCGCCGACTTGCAGTTCTCTGTCCTTCGCGTGGCGGTTGTAGTACTTCGCCTGACGGGCTCTGGCCTTCTTCAGTGCTTCACCAGCTTTCTTCCACGTTGCTTTGAGGGTTTCCTGCAGGTCTGCGACGTACTTGGTGGCACCTCTTGGTGTGTCGTCTATCTTGGCTTCCGGTCCAACTTCTGCGTAGGGCTTCTAGCGGTCCTGCTAGAGGTCTGCCGAATAGCAATGTTGACGGGGTGTAGCCTGTGGCTGCATGGGGCGTTTCTCTGTATGCGAACAGTGCCGCATTCACGTAGGTGTCCCACGCTTCTGGATTGTCGTCGGCGACTTTCCTGAGTATGGTGAGAAGGGTTCCATTCAGTCTTTCTACTTGTCCGTTGCTGGCGGGGTGGTATGGTGGTGTGCGAATGTGATGAACTTGTATCAACTCGAACACGTCTTGCATCAGGCGGCCGGTGAACTGAGATCCGTTGTCCGTTCTAATGCTGTCCGGGAATCCGACTCTGGTAAAGATGGCGATGAGTGCATCTGCAATCTTCTTGGTGTCGATCGCTGGCAACGGGACTGCTTCGCACCACATCGTACATGCGTCGACGAGTGTGAGTAGAAATCTGTTCCGCTTCTTGGTCATGGGCAGTGGTCCTACTATGTCTACTGAGACTTGCTGGAATGGCACGCCGACTACTACTGATGGTCCTAAGGTAACTGGTACGGTGTGATGTCGCGGGGAATATCGTTGACATTGGTGGCAAGATTTCACGTAGCGCTTGACATCCTCCGTGATTCCTGGCCAATAGTAGTGTGCGCTGATTCTCTGCACTGTGGCTCCAATTCCCATGTGTCCGCTGAGTGGCATGCTGTGGCCTAGTTCTAGTACTTGGGCTCGAAGGGTGGCTGGTAGTACTAGTTGGGTGTGATCTCCATCTCCTTGTCGATGAAGAACTCCCTCTTCCATGTAGAAGTCTCCCTTGTGCGGGGGTGTGTGCGCCTTGGGTAGCTTCTGGAAGCACTTCGCTATCGAGGTGTCTTCTTTCTGTGCTGTTTTGATCTCTTCGAGTCCTGGGTTCGGAGCGAACTCGGGCTGGGGTGGTTGGGTTTTAGCTTGGGCCCTGGTTTGCACTGCAGCTATCTCTACAGTTTTAGGGGGCGTGCCTAAGAACACATACCTACAACCTAGCACTAGATCATACAGGGGTTTCTGTAAAACAGCTGCTTGGATTCGTCCTGTGACGTACCTACTCTCTACTTCGATCGATGCTATTGGGCAAGTAGTCGTCGGTTTCGTCAAGTCTGCTCCTTGTAAGTCGACTGTCTTGTCTGTCAAGTCCGCGCGCGATACAAGAGATTCGCTAACTATCGCGTCGTATGATAGACCTGTGTCATACAGACAGTTCGCTTCTTTTCCGTTGACCTTGACCGTGTCTGTCACCGATGGGTGATCTCCGATTGTGTGTGGCTTGTTACCGCTGCTTTGAGTTAGAACTCTGTGCGCTGGCCGGCTTTCGCGCTCTTCCCTACGTTGTGCGGCCAACTTGAAACATTCTGCGGTGGAGTGATTGTTTCTGTTGCAGAACGAACAATACCGTCTCTGTTCTGCAGGACCTCTTTTCCCGAATTCCGTAGTGGGTCCTTTATTCTGCCCAGGTCTGGGGTTATTCGGCTTATTCGCGTGCGCTCTTCCCGGGTAGGGCTTCGTTTTTGTGCCTCTTTCCCGTTAGGCTTTAGGTCTCGCCTGAAGCTCTTGGCTTCTCCGTGTGCGGCCACGTACCTATCTGCGACCTTGACCAGATCTTCCAGTCTTTCCGCGCCCTGTTCTACTGAGAATGTCCTCAGCTCGGGGGTCATGGTTTCCCGTAGCTGTTCCCATACTAACAGTTCTGTCAGTCCATCATACGTCTTAGCCGTGGCTGACTGGCTAATCCACTTATCCAGCATTGTGGACAACCTATCCGCGAACTGCGCATAGCTCTCTCCTTTCACTCTCCGATTGGTGCGGAACTTTTGCCGGTAGCATTCTCCTGTCAGTTCGAATCCCGTTAGGAGTGCCTCTTTTACTTTGTGATAGTCAGTCACTCTGTCAGTCGGTAGCTTACTGTAGATGTCATAAGCCTTTCCTCTAAGCCCTTGACTAAGCTTAAAAGACCAATGAGTGGGATCTAGTTTGTACTCTTTGCTAGACGCTCAAACCTAGTCAGATAGAGATCTAGACCTTCTTCTCTCTCATTGAATGTTCCCAGTGGAAATGACATTCCTTGTACAGGGTTGGGTGCTACCTCTAGCTGATCTGAGTGGGGAGGGGTTGAGGAAGAACTTGAAGCTCCTGATCCCAATCTTCTTAGCTCTAACTCATGCTGTCTTTCTTTTTCCTTTTCTTCCCTCTCTTTTTCTTTTTCTGCCCGCTCATACTCCCATTTCCTAACTTCTGCTTCTCTCTCTGCTGCTAATGCTGCCTTCTTCTGTTCTCCTTCTAATTCTAATTTCTTCTGTTCTCTTGCTGCTTCTAACTCTGCTTTTTTCTGTTCTCTTGCTGCTTCTAACTCAGCTTTCTTTTGCTCTGCTTCTAATGCTAGTTTCTTCTGCTCTGCTTCTAATGCTAGTTTCTTTTGCTCTGCTTCTAGTTCTGCTTTTTTCTGTTCTCTCTCTGCAGCTCTCTCTGCCGCTTCGAGTTTCTTCGCCTCTCTCTCTGCTGCTCTCTCTGCCTTAGCCTCCTGCTTCTCTACCTCTGCATTGATATACGCAATTAGGTCTCCCCCTGCTAAGTGTAAAGCTTCCCCTAATTCCTTGAAGCGCAATCTCAAGGCCACTGGGTCCGACATTGCCAAACGTGTCTATGAACAACCTCTGAATCACGTGGAATACCAAAACACTAGCAATATTGCAATTCAATAAAAACAATGCAAAGACCATACAATTCGTAATCAATAATAGAATAAAACAAGAGTCAAATGGCATACAACAGTTATTTAAGCAAAACCTGCAAAAGAACAATGCAACATACAGGCACAAAAATATTTGAAGCAAAAAAGTTTTTAACTAAAGAATAGTGCACCCAAACTGATCAGTCCTTGTTACAACTAGTCTAAGTTATTCTACTTCTACTGTTATCTAATTTTATTGTACTTAGGTCCGGTTATACCCAATTCCTATTATACACAGATCCTAGCTAGGCTCGCCAATTAAAGTGTCACGTGGGGTTTATGGGCTCTGCACAATGGAATTATGGACCCTCACGTTTATTCGGTGGGAACTGCTAGTACGTCACCCTATGAATTACTTTAATAAATTTATTTGTTTAGCTCGTTCTGTGTTAAGGTTGGGGTACAGAAATAGATAGAAAAATGGTAAGAGATTACTGTCACACTAGCTTTCACACGGCTATGAATCATATGTAGACCAGCCACTTGATAACAGTTAAAATCACACATTTATTTCTTCTACTCTATACAAAATTCTCTAAGTACTAATCTAACTTAAAAAGTCTCAGTCACTGCTAATAGTTCGATCGCTGATAGTCTAGGCAGCTGTTATATCTTCATCGGGCACTTTCTATTCGAATTCATGTAGATTTGGACTACTGTGGTCCGTTTTACAGTTTCTGAAGAGTTGGACTACTGTGGTCCTGTTATAATCAGTTTAAGTGCACCTTCGTGTTATGCACTTAACTCATGAGGTGGGGGTTCGAAGTCCTTCTGTGAGGTAGCTTCTGGTCCACCTGTGTCGTTGTGTAGTTGGGTTCCCTTGCCACGCTGTGGGGTCTGACAGGGTGTTTCTTCGGGTAGCTCCTTCCGTCTTGTGCGGTAGAGTCTCCTCGACCAACTAGTCGTTTCTGTGGAGTGGGGTGCACAGGATAGCTCGGGATAGCTCGGGATAGCTCGCCTGCTCGTCTGTAATATAAGAGACGAAATTCTGCACAACCCTGAATAATCGGTTTGTGCAGAGCGTCTCACTGAAAGCCAAAGTAGCCCTCAGTGATAGCTCCACATCTCTATACATAAGCGACGAACATTCTGCTACTTCCGGGTTCCACTGGAATCTCACTCTAAATTCCTATTCATACATGAATATCAATCGTGTCTAACTATACACATACAGAATTAATAATAATATAAACATTCAGTGGTACAGCCACTGGTCTGCAAACATACATATAAGTTAAACAACAGTGGTTCCTCCGTACGGGATACAACATGGCGGCGCAACCGGTCGTGTTTCGCCTCGTGGTCGGCTCTTCCACATGGTCACGCAAATTCGGATTAATAATTCACATTTATGCATAGCAAATTCCACAAACATAATTTCAACAATAATATAAATATATCACGATGAAACAGAAGGGTGTTCATTTACCTGTTTGACAAGTTCAGGCCCGTTGTGACTTGATATAATTCTATGCTTCTAAGTCCTGCTTCCTGGTCTAAGTGTGTAGAGATTTCTCTAGCTATCTAGCTGTTCACACTTCGGTGTATTCCTCCCAACTGACCAAAACTGTGCGTGGTTTGGACCCAGTCAAACTGGCTCCAACCACTTTGCCTAAGCTCTCCCATTGGTTCCAACGGTCCGATTCAAAACTTAAGTGCTGACGTCACTGCGCTGTGTGTGTGGCTCAGGCTCGCAGTGTGCTGTAATTTAATTGCTGCTGTGTAATAGACTGACTCTCTACTATTACAAAGACTACACAATGCTAAATAGTCAACAAGCAGAGTTAATACTAGCCAGTTCGCGACATGCACTATTAAAAATTAAAAAAAAGTCGTGATAACTAGAAGGTGGGAAAGAAATAGTTTGCTATGGTAGTGCCTTGTCATAATGCATTTTAGTTCTCCCGGATCCAACCATCTACAAAATGTCATCTCAGCCTCATCACCACTGTCACACTTCGTCAAGGTCATGATGCTGATTCTGTTGGTTATTCCAGTTGCTTTCTTGCCGGGTAAGATTGTTGTTCCCCCGTTCTACCTGAAGGCATGCACGGGTCACCTACGTGATCCACTCCAATTCGCCTATAGTGCAAACAGGTCAGTGGAGGACGCAGTCGCTCTGGGCCTTCACCACGTACTGCAGCATCTGGAGCAGGCGCGTACGTACGCTAGACTGCTCTTTGTGGATTTTAGTTCCGCTTTTAATACCATCATACCCCACAAACTGTTTGATAAACTTTTAACCTTAAATGTCCATCCTTCTGTGTGCCATTGGCTTTTAGACTTTTTGCTGGATCGCCCCCAGGTCGTCAGGGTGGGCAAGATGTTGTCTGACTCTAGGATTTTGAACACTGGAGCACCTCAGGGTTGTGTCCTTTCCCCTCTTCTCTTTACATTGTTCACAAATGATTGTGTGTCACATGTTCCATCCGTTCATGTCATTAAATTTTCTGACGACACCACCATTGAGGGCCTGATTAGCAAAGACGACGAGACCGCCTATCGGGATGAGGTCGAACGGTTGGTTGACTGGTGCTCAGAGAACAACCTCGAGCTCAACGTCTCAAAAACAAAAGAAATGATTGTCGATTTTCGGAGAATTAAAGATCCACTTTCACCACTTGTGATCAACGATGAAAGTGTTGAACAAGTAGAAGAGTTCAAATTTTTAGGCACAGTCATTTCGAACGACTTGTCATGGGGAAACAACACCACCCCCATCATCAAAAAGTGCCAACAGCGCCTGCACTTCCTTGAGGCAACTCAAGAAGTTCAGGTTGCCTGCAAAAGTCCTGACGCAGTTCTATCGCGCAGTGATCGAAAGCATCCTCTGCTTTGGCATCACTACCTGGTTTGGTGGTGCCACTGATGAGGAGAAAGTGCAGCTTGAGCGCATCGTAAAACACGCGTCCAGAGTTATCGGGTGCGAACTTCCATCTGTCGCCTCGATTTACAACACGCGCTTGGTCCGTAGAGCTAGAAACATCACAGCTGACCCCTCACACCCAGCCGGCCATCTGTTCGAGCTCCTCCCGTCCGGCAGGCGCTTCAGAGCCCTCAAAACCAGAACAAACCGTTTTAGATATTCTTTTTTTCCAGAGGCTGCTCTCGCTTTAAATTTCTTATAATGTTAAATGTATAATGCTGTCACTGACGTCACGTCATAATCCACTGGCACCTACTTGTTTATTTTTACTATTTGTTGTTTGCGTATGTATGTGTGCACGCTTGATCAGTATTTTATTAGCTGGTAAACGTGTGTTTGCATGTTTGTTTTATGATTGTCACTGCCACATCGCAACATATTCCATGTGCATGTTTCATGTCAATTTGGCCAATAAACTTCGTTGAATCGTTGAATCGTTGAGTCGTTGGGGTGCCGGGGGCTTCAGTATAAATAGTATCCCCACTTTCTGGAAATTTAGTGCTTTAAATTCCCACTGTCGCTGTCTTTCTCATTTGCTCTTTCTCATTCCTGCTCTTTTCTATCAATCTGCTATACTATCGTCTTCTTCGCTAGACCAGTCTCCTACCTTTTTTCTTGAAAACTCTTGCGGGACAAGATTCCTTGTTTGTGTATGAGGTCTGTTGGATCAGCTTGGGAATATTGGACGCTTTCTGCCAGGTGGTCACTAGGGCTTCCTATGATGTTATTATTTAGCAATGTAGGCATTTTATATGTATGTGTTTTGTTGATAACTTATAATGATGTTTGTATTCTATTTTGTTTTTGTAAACGGGGGTTCGATAAGTTGGGATGAAGCCTCAGCCGTCCCCTGCGTGGGATGTCTTTATTGTAAAGTGACTGGTTGGTGGAGAGCTTTCGGTTTTACCACTAGGGTTGTTTCAGCAGATCTTTTATGCGGATTGGGGGTTGTCCGGTCCTGATTTGGCTCGGAAGAGTCCGCTGGACCTAAAGCAATTATAATGTAATGTAATGTAATGGGTAAGATTGTGTTGAACATGCTGCGTGGTGTAATTGTACATATACTTGGCAACTAATGACACGGGCTTGATTGGCCTTGGCAGGGCACTGTCCAATGCGGTACAATCTTCTTGAACCATAACTTGCCGAAGCCCAGTGCATACTTCATGTTGACCACACGGAGAGGCGATGAAAAATTGATGACAACGACAGTTTCGGACCTTAGTTTGGCTCCCAAGCGCGGAAGGCCGTGCAGTGTTATTCTGATGCTCTTGGGCTGCCCAGAAATACGTTTTTAGTGTGGTTGATAGTAAACTGGCAACAGTAGTTAAAGTAGCTTTATAAATATTATTTGTATAGATGATAGTGTTTTCAGATAAGGAATTGTGATTCTGCCGTCTGTGATTCCTGTAAATAAGAATGTATGAGCATTACGAATAGTTATTATGCAGTGGTAATGTATTAATAAATAATATATAAATGCTCGCACATGTGTACATACTCTACTGTTCAATATTCTACTACTTCACTTATAAAAGTGATAAGATACTTCAACTTACGATGCTAAATACAATCATGTCTGGCAGTAGCAACAGAAGGGAGGGAACTCGAGATACACACACCATCACAGTCAGTTATTGTAATGGTTTATACAGAAAACTCTTTAGAATAAACAGGTTTGGGTGCTTTTACCTTTAATTTGGCGGTTTCAGTAATCGATTTTTTACTTCTGAGCGTACCACAGTATCCTACTACTTGATTTTCTTGATGATAGATGTACGGTTGTTTTTGTTGATAATCTGGATGTAGTTGTGATGCTGTACAAGGAAGTGTTTACAGCAGTGGTTGTGTACATGTCTGTTGGACACATATACCAAAGTTGTAAGTACTATTCACAGTAATGAGTGTTCCAGACACTCTTCATTTCATGCTAAAGAAAATCTTTCTATTGGTTACTGCACCTCCTCATTGGACGGTTTTATGGCTTAGTGGTACAGTTTAATCTCATTGGTGCATTTTGGTACATTTCTGCCTCACGGTACCCTTTGGTACTTATCAGTCTCATTCGTGCATCCTGGTAGCCTACAAATTAGTTTCATTGGTGTATTTCGGTACATATCATTCTCGGTGGTGTATTTTGACACATCTCGCTGTCATTCTCATTGGCGCATTTGGGTACATATGCAGTCTTAAAGTACATTTGATTTCTCTGGTATACTTTTTTGGACAGCGCTGCCGAATTTGTTGCTGATTCAGGTATCGCCTAATAAAATCATTTGGGTTGGTTATTGCCAGTTTGGAGTGTTTATTTCTCTAGCCATTAGGCGGCTCTCGTAGGTAAGCTTATTATTTATGTTCTCATTGGTGCAGGTATTGCTAGTCTCCTTTATTCATGTTAGTTCATTTTTGCAAAGTTGTAGGAATAATTTCTGCTGTTGGTATAGTTACCGCCAAAGAAAGTAATTATTTCGGCTGCTGCACCCACTTAGTCGAGGTACCTGAATAGATTAAACTGAACTTCGTAGGACTGACACATGTGGGACGAAAACGGCAGTGGATGCAAAGGCAAAACAGAGAAAGGAGGAATGGGGACGGCAAGAAGAGAAAAAGAAGAAAGTGGAATTTTAGAGTTAGGAGAGAGAGAGAAGAAAGTGGAATTTTAGAGGAAGGAGAGAGAGAGAAGAAAGTGGAATTTTAGAGGAAGGAGAGAGAGAAGAAAGTGGAATTTTAGAGGAAGGAGAGAGAGAAGAAGAGAGAAGAAAGTGGAATTTTAGAGGAAGGAGAGAGAGAAGAAAGTGGAATTTTAGAGGAAGGAGAGAGAGAGAAGAAAGTGGAATTTTAGAGGAAGGAGAGAGAAGAAAGTGGAATTTTAGAGGAGAGAGAGAGAGAGAGAGAGAGAGAGAGAGAGAGAGAGAGAAGAAAGTGGAATTTTAGAGGAAGGAGAGAGAGAAAAGAAAGTGGAATTTTAGAGGAAAGAGAGAGAGAAGAAGAAAGTGGAATTTTAGAGGAAGGAGAGAGAGAGAAAGAGACAGACGGTGTTGATGGTTTTGGTGTGTGTGTAAGGGTTAATCGTTAATATCTGCCGATAAACCATCCTAGCCTGCTTCGCCATTACTTTTATATTCCTCCATTTCTTCTCTCCCTCACTCCCTTTCGTTCTTTTTTTTTCCACATCCTTCCCAGCCTCACTCAGATTATTGCAGCGGCAGCGGGAAACATCAATAGCTCTGTTTTAAGTCCTGGTCTTCGATCTGTCTGCATCTTGTCACTACAGTTTATTTGTATACAAAAGTTGAGTGTTGTTTCATTGATTGTATTGACTTTTATCTGAAGTTTTCTTTTTTAAATGGAACTTTACAAGTAGAAAAGGTTCAATATCAAGAGATTGTCGGTGTAATAGTCATATCAGTTGTTTTTAAAATTATTCTTTACCCTCCCCCTTGCAGCCACATCCTTTGAATTTCCTATGTTACATTGTTATGGCCATGAGAACACTACATTCATGTTTTTGAATTTCCTATGTTACATTGTTATGGCCATGAGAAGACTAAATTCACGTTTTTGAATTTCCTATGTTACACTGTTATGGCCATGAGAAGACTAAATTCATGTTTTTGAATTTCCTATGTTACACTGTTATGGCCATGAGAAGACTAAATTCACGTTTTTTAATTTCCTATGTTACATTGTTATGGCCATGAGAAGACTAAATTCATGTTTTTTAATTTCCTATGTTACATTGGTATGGCCATGAGAAGACTAAATTCATGTTTTTGAATTTCCTATGTTACACTGTTATGGCCATGAGAAGACTAAATTCATGTTTTTGAATTTCCTATGTTACACTGTTATGGCCATGAGAAGACTAAATTCATGTTTTTGAATTTCCTATGTTACATTGTTATGGCCATGAGAAGACTAAATTCATGTTTTTGAATTTCCTATGCTACATTGTTATGACCATGAGAAGACTAAATTCATGTTTTTGAATTTCCTATGTTACATTGTTATGGCCATGAGAAGACTAAATTCATGTTTTTGAATTTCCTATGTTACACTGTTATGGCCATGAGAAGACTAAATTCATGTCTTTGAATTTCCTATGTTACATTGTTATGGCCATGAGAAGACTAAATTCATGTCTTTGAATTTCCTATGTTACATTGTTATGGCCATGAGAAGACTAAATTCATGTCTTTGAATTTCCTATGTTACACTGTTATGGCCATGAGAAGACTAAATTCATGTTTTTGAATTTTCTATGTTACATTGTTATGGCCATGAGAAGACTAATTTCATGTTTTTGAATTTCCTATGTTACATTGTTATGGCCATGAGAAGACTACATTCATGTTTTTGAATTTCCTGTTACATTGTTATGGCCATGAGAAGACTAAATTCATGTGTTTGAATTTCCTATGTTACATTGTTATGGCCATGAGAAGACTAAATTCATGTTTTTGAATTTCCTATGTTACATTGGTATGGCCATGAGAAGACTAAATTCATGTCTTTGAATTTCCTATGTTACATTGGTATGGCCATGAGAAGACTAAATTCATGTCTTTGAATTTCCTATGTTACATTGGTATGGCCATGAGAAGACTACATTCATGTCTTTGAATTTCCTATGTTACATTGGTATGGCCATGAGAAGACTAAATTCATGTCTTTGAATTTCCTATGTTACATTGGTATGGCCATGAGAAGACTACATTCATGTCTTTGACAAAAAAAAACTCACATATCCTTTTTGTTGTTATTATATTTGTTATTGTTTAATTTATATTTGACCCCTTGGGGTCATGAGCAATCTTGCCACTGTAGATTGTTCTAACCTATAAAGGGTACAGTGAAAGCCCCAGTTGAAAACCTGTCTTGCCTTTGTAGGCATGACAAATTAACTGCGGCAACAGTTCCCCCCCCGTTGGAGTGCCGGGGGTTTCAGTATAAATAGTATCCCCACTTTCTGGAAATTTAGTGCTTTAAATTCCCACTGTCGCTGTCTTCCTCATTTGCTCTTTCCCATTCCCGATCTGTCCTACCACTCTGCTATACTATCTTCTTCTTCGCTAGATCAATGACCTACCTTTTTTCTTGAAAACTCTTCCTGGACAAGACTCCTTGTTTGTGTATGGGGTCTGTTGGATCAGCTTGGGAATGTTGGACGCTTTCTGCCGGGTGGTCACTAGGGCTTCCTATGAATGTACTATTTAGCACTATAGGCATTTTATATGTATGTTTTTTGTTGATGATTTATAATGATGTTTGTATTCTATTTTGTTTTTGTAATCGGGGAGTTCGCGTAGTTGAGGTCAACCCTCAGCCGTCCCTCGCGTGGGATGTCTTTATTGTAAAGTGACTGGCCGGTGGAGGGCATTCAATTTTCCCACTGGGGTTGTTTCAACAGATCTTTTATGCGGATCGGGGGTTGTCCGGTCCTGATTTGGCTCGGGGGAGTCCGCTGGACCTAAAGCAATAATAAATCAATCAATCAATTTATATTTGAGCGCCCCGAGCATGCTGGGGCAGCACGGAGTCTAGCGCTTTACAAGTAGACATCATCATCATCATCATCATCATCATCATCATCATCATCATCATCACCATCATCACCATCATCATCATCATCATCATCACCATCATCATCATCATCATCGTCGTCGTCGTCATCATCATCATCATCATCATCATCATCATCATCATCATCATCATCATCATCGTCGTCATCATCATCATCATCGTCATCGTCATCATCGTCATCATCATCACCATCATCATCATCATCATCATCATCATCACCATCATCATCATCATCATCATCATCATCATCATCATCATCATCACCATCGTCATCATCACCATCATCATCATCACCATCATCATCATCATCATCATCATCATCACCATCATCATCATCATCATCATCATCACCATCATCACCATCATCATCATCATCCTCATCATCATCATCATCATCATCATCATCATCATCATCCAGGGCCCACTTGCATAGCGCTAACTTTATGTCGCATAGACACGCTTTGGGCGCAGACACCCACTTCATCATGAATGCTTATGAAACACAACCACGCTTGGCGCCCAAGTGTACATAATTGTGTCGATGGGCAGAGTTATAATAACTAGGTAGGCAGCGTTTCAGCCGGCTGGCTGGCACCACAGAAGAGAAGTACAGACACTTGTGTCTCACGCCCGAGATACCTGTGCTGGTGCTATCGCTGCAGGCGGCTCCTGACCCGCCGCTCTTTGATTCTCACCTGCTCGCATCGCTTTTCCCGTTTTATTCCGCCTACCTGTCGGGTGTCGGTCTTATCTTGGTTCTTGTTTGGGCCACCATAACTGTTCAGTACTGGCCTCGCCTGCTTACCGTGCGGTGTGTGTGTGTATGTGTGCGCTATGTCTTAAGGGATGTGGTGCTTATAGGCTGTGTGATGTCAAAGCAGGTGTGTCTTCATATTGTCCTGTTTGGTGTGAGCCTTTTTGGATATATATATATATATATATATATATATATATATATATATATATATATATATATATATATATATATATATATATATATATATATATATATATATATATATATATATATATATATATATATAATATTGTGTCAAGGAAAGACAATAAAATGGAGTAGGGAGTACTAAGGCATTCAATAGTATATAACTTTACTACACTTTTTTGTTTTCTTATACGTTATTATTTTGCAGAATCAATGTGCATTCATCGTATTAGGACCATAGTAGGCAGTGGCACCCCTAAATAACATGAAAGCGAACAAACGGTAAACAGGTCTATTGAACTGAAGTAAATTTTTAAAAAAAGAGATACAATATGGTTCTTTGTCAGCGCTTTTCAAACTGTATACTGTCTCCAATAAATGAAAGGGTAACCTACAACTTTGTATCTATAGCTAAAATGCAAAGTACTGAAAAAATTGAAAGTTTTTTTTTGTTTACTTCTTTGTTACCTGTATTTTATAGATTGTGTACCGATTTAATTAAAAAAAACAGCTTGAAATAAATACACTGGATTTGAATATACTGAACGGAAGGGTACAATGAAGACACTGAGTAAAAGGGTACTCTGAAATAAAGGGTTGAGGTGATTGTATTTCAGTTCACGTTTTTAAATGAGAACTTATAGTTATGAATGACTTGATGTTTTTTTAACGTGACTATATATTTATACCTTTTAAAGCTGGAGTGTTAGCTTATAATCTGTACTATACGTTCTACTAGGTAGGTCCTTACTGGCAGTGCCTTTGGACTGCAAGATGTTGTATACTGCTGCTAACCTAACTCCATGTGCTTTTTACCACCTTCGACCAATTTCACCCCTTCTTTCCTAGGCCTGAGCTTGTTTACCCTCAATTAGCTTTTTCTTTGTCTCTGCTTCTGTGTAGTACCACAATTGAAAGGTTTTTGAGTCTACCGAACATTGACTGCCTGCGTCTGGTTCTAATAACCACATTGAAAGGATTTTGAGTTAACTGTACCTTTTATGCGTCTAGGTCTGGTACGAAAAGCTGTCAGTTTGCAGTCCCCCATCAATCGAAGCTTGAGCTATTTCTAGACAAATACTTTGTGATTCCTTGCCTCAAGTAAATAGCATGGCATTCGACGCTTTCAGCTATTTCTAGGTTAGTGCTTTTAAAAACGATGCCTTAATTAAATAGGAGTGTACTTGTTCATTCTTTGACAGAATCTGTTTTTTTCATTTTAAAGATGGGAACTTGGCTTTTTCGTCCATGGACACGGTTTAGTGTAACAGCTCTGTTTGCAAACAAACTGATCTCCAATATCCTAACGAAACAGCCTTCCTTATAGGACTACCATGACGGGTTCTTTTGCCGTTAAAGGTCAGACTTTAGTTGTTCAATCATTGTTACCGACCTGGCTCACGAAATGTAAAAGAACAATTTGTCTACTACAGTGAACAATGAAGCCCAGTGAGCTGAAAGCGGGCTTTAGTTGTCCTCCAATCAATGTTTCAGTCCTAGTTCACGGGCATAATGGAACAATGTGGGTATTGCGATGAAGTATAATGCCAACTCGGCTAACTATACACATTGCGGACTTTTAATCAGAAAAGTAGTTAGGTGAGCGGTGACAGACTACCGCATTCCTAATTACTTAGAAAAAAGGTGGTTTGGTATTCGGTGTCAGAGTACTCTTATAGACCTTGTTGAATTTTATAGGGTAAAATTCACATTTCATCGGTGATTTGAAAACAAAAGGTTGAAAATATAAGGTTAGGATTTCATCTAATGGATGGTCGTGGCATGGCGTGTGTGAGTTGAAAGAATTAGACTCGAATTTCGTCTGTGAATGGAAAGCATCATGCTACAATGTCCTTTATAATTCGAAAATATACAGCTAGAATTTCGTCTGTGAACTGAAAACGTAAAAGCAGAATTTCGGCTGCCAACAGAAAACATTAGGCTAAAATTTCGTCTGAACGTCTAGGAACTTGACTATGGATTGAAAACGTATAAAGCTATACATTTCCTGTGCGTTATTCTTGTGTTTGCGAGACGGGCAATATATGTCGTATAGGATCGATAACTGTATTATTGGAGAAAGTGGCTTATGATAAGGCATGGTATCGGAATGGTACGAAGGAATGTTCTCTCTCTGGAGACTGAATTGTACTCCAAAGGCGAAGAAACCATGGCAAAATAAATGGTCATGTGATGGCAATAAAACCTTATGTTTTTAGTCACTTTTATATTGTTTAAATCCGGTGGTACGAAGTGCACATTGAAGTTTTGGAATTGCAGTATGTTTAACTTTATGGGATCAATTGGACTTACAGGTTAATTGTATGGGAATGCAGATTTCCTTATTCTAATAAAAGCGGTTTTATATTAGATTATTATATTATGGTACCTGACTTAGAATACAGAGGTTTTGTTTTCTCCATGACAACTTATTCGCTCACCCAAAGTGTGCATTTGTTTATAGCATTATGTTGGTTATATTATATTACCATCACTGTTTTTGTTTCCGTGTTACTGCTACGTTGACTGCGCAGCGTACCTCAATGTAGTATTGATTGCCATACTCGTTTATCGTAGTATTGATTGCCATACTCGTTTATTTACACATAAAACATTGATAGATGACTGAAAGTAGCTTACTCACGCTTGAACTTAGGAAGCTTTTTGCAATCGTAAATGAAACAAAGTTATTTAATGGTGCTGTTAGTTTGTGGTTTTGGCTTTTTTTTAGCGAATAAACTTTGAGTTTTCTGCCCTAACAGTTCAAGTTGTAAAACTTCTTCTTCTTCTTCTTCTTCTTCTTCTTCTTCTTCTTCTTCTTCTTCTTCTTCTTCTTCCACACTCCCCACATCCTTCTTTAAGTAAAAAAGAAAATAAAATGGTGAAGGTGGGTGGGAGGGTTGATAAGGGTGAGGGTAAGGAGGTGGTAACTTGTATGGTGGGAGAAAACACGAGAACGTGATCTCGG